>LSSL01007721.1:0-43667 GCA_001953115.1 Smittium mucronatum | reverse complement strand
TTTTTTTTTTTTTTTTTTTTGAAAGGTGGGTACTTACCAGAACTTGTGTTTTGCCGTTACGGTACGTCCGGAAAAAGGGGTCCCCGACCTGCACCAGTTGCGCAAGAGCCGCACGCACCCCCTCCCGCTCCCCACTAAACAATCTGATCGGGCAGTAATCGGGCTCTTTCTCGTGCGTTTCAAACCGCATATGCTTGTACAAACAGAACCGGCATTTCTGCAGCTTTATGTCGGCCTTTATATGTTCGGAATCCGGAACGAATCCCCATTTCGGCTGCTCTTCCAAAAAAATAATATAATGTAATCTAGTACTAGTCTATTTTTTTTTGGTATATAAACAAGACGAACCCCTCCCACCCCCTAACCCTTATTTTCGTACCTTGAACTCGATTGAAAACGTGTCGTGATTGGGACTCGTCACATTCTCAGTCACGTACGCATACTTGGCATCGACGTCCACGTCACTCCGGTCCCGGCGGAACTCGGGTCTCTGGCTCCATATCTTGGCTGATACTTTTCTCAAGAAATCTCCATCAACACGTACCCGATCCTAGCCCCAATTCAATATTATTATTTTTAAATTCTTGCCATGAAAAGTTTGCAAGATAGAGACTTACGATTGGGAATACGTGTTCGGTGCCAATAAGGGTCCGTACGCTGTTATGGTACACTGCCTTTAACTCCAGATCCTCAGCTGAATTATTCGTTCCTTTTGCCACTCGCAACAATTTGCCAATCTAATCTACCATAAAAAACTCTTTAGATATTTAAATTTCATTTATTACGCTCCCCATTATAATGATATTTTCGATGGAATTGTAATATTAATCCCATTATTTCTCCCCTCCCTCCCTGCTCCCATTTCGCCTCCAAAAAAATATCTGCGAAAGGCTGTTTTTTTGCTACTACAAAATATAAAAAAGATGACCTCTTGACGAAAAAAAAAAAAAAAGGCTGGTAATTTTAACTTGTCAAGCAAAGAAAGAGTGCCAGAAAAAGAGACGGGGGGGGGGGGATGGAGTTTGGGAATTGAGAAAAGCAGTAAAAGCAAACAGTTTGATATTTAATGGTAAAAGTACTTTCCATTCGAGGATCCGTCCCGATATATTCTAAAACTATATTCGCATTGCCTTCAATCTTGTACTCGTAATCCTCAATATTCATTTTCTTTCTTTTCTCTTCTAAATTCTCTTTTAAAATTATAAAATAATATATGGTTTTTTTTTAATTTACAGCAAATTTTGTTTTTTCCAAAATAAAATGAAATAAATATCCAACAAATTACATTTGAGCCAATAGATTCTATGTGTCTTTCTCAATATCCAATCAAATGAAGCATATTTGGCCAGTTAGTATATGAAGTGATTTTTGGCCAATAAGAATTTTAGATCAGCTACTACAAAAAAAATAAAAAATGTAAATTCTGGAAAACTTTTAATCCCATTTTTGAACACTCTTTTCCTTCCACTATTGAATAAAAAATAGACTGTATGTGGGTGGTTAAAGATAAAATCGCTTCCGGTGAGGCTCCTGCTGCCTCCCCCTCTGCTCCTACTGCACCCAAGAAAAGAAAAGCTCTCACGAATCCTCCTCCAAATCCCACTCCCCCGCAAACCAAACCAGCCCCTAATTCCTCAAAGAAACTAAAAACCGTTCCACAAAACCCTCCCTCCAAACCCAAAAACCAAGCAAAAAATCCAAATAAAAACGGCAAGCCCGCTTCCATTTCCCAGAAAAAGAATTCGTCTGCTGGAAATGCCGCCAAGACTTGGAAAAAAGTAGATCTGTCCAAGAATCTCGGTCTTCCCGACGAACAAATGGGCGGGATCATCGATTTCGAAGAAATCAATGCTGATTTCAACATTGGAGAAGACGCCCTCGACGTTTCGCTTTCCATTCAGGTTAGTATCTCACCCCCCCACCTCACCCCCCTTTTTTTTAAATAATAATAATAATAATAATAATTCATTATTGCCACAATCTCCCTTATACCATCTTTAATATTATTTTTTTAAAATAATTAGGATGATTCAAAAGAAGATTTGTTTGACTTTGATTCTGTTAATTGGGACGATTTCGTTTTTGTTGATGATTTTTCTGAAGAAAAAGCGGCCAAAGGTGAGCTCCTAAGTATCGGTGATCAGTACCGCCTTACAAAGTCAGAAACCCCTATCACTTCCGTTGGGACTACTCTACCCCCAACCCCCAGTTCTGCCCCTATTGCTCCCGATTCGTCTCTTATAGATTCACTCCCTTCAGAAAAAGGCAAAAAACAAAAAAATAAAAAGAAAGCTGCTCAAAAGGAACCCTCTCAAACCGACCCTAATTTAAAAGATCCTTCTGCTAAAACTGATCCTTCTGCTAAAACTGATTCTTCTGCTAAACCTGATAATTCTGCTAAAACTGAATCTTTTGGTAAAAAACAAATTCTTTTTTTTTACATTTTAAAATTCTAGTGAACCCTTTTGTGGATTATTTTTATAGAATTCGATACTGCTGCTTGGCAAAGTCTTGGTCTCAACGACACTTTGATTCAAGGCGTCAAAAGACTTGGTTTCGAGGCTCCGACTGAAATCCAGTCAAGAGCCATCCCCGTAGCTCTCAACGGAAACGATATTTTAGGTGCCGCTCAAACCGTAACTTATCACCACCCTCCCCCACTTCTCCTACTATTTTTTTTTCTTTTGGGTAATCGGTGTACAAAAATAAAATACTTTTAGGGTTCTGGAAAAACACTGGCTTTTGGGCTGCCAATTCTGCAATCGATTATCGATTCCAGAAACAATGATTCGACTCTAGACAATGAGCAAAGACCTCTTACCGCCTTGATCCTAGTTCCCACCAGAGAATTAGCCATGCAGGTTAAAGACCATCTCGTGCAAGTTTCTTTGCTTGAAAAAATTCGCATAGTTTCGATAATTGGAGGTATGTCCGTACAAAAACAAGAACGCCTCGTTTCCAAGAACCCCGAGATTATTGTCGCTACTCCAGGTCGCTTATGGGAAATCGTTGATCAGACCGAATTTTTGTCTGGGAAATTGGGTTCAATCAAGTTCCTCGTCTTGGACGAAGCTGATCGGATGATTGAACACGGTCATTTCAAAGAACTGTACGATTTGTTGCGAGTAATTAATCTAGAAAAGCAACTGTAAGCCTCAATTATTCCTTATAACCTTCGTTTCTACATTCTACTTTTTAAAAAAATTTGACTTTAATTTTGTGGTGGGGATAAATTTTTTTTTTTTTTTCAAATTAGAAATCCGGGAAATAAGAGGCAAACTATGGTATTCTCTGCGACATTAACAAAAGATTTAAGGTTTAACAAATATTCAAAAAAACCATCGACTCTTTCGCCAATGCAAGAAATGGTTGATAAATTGCAGTTCCAGCAGAAAACCCCAACTCTAATTGACGTTTCATTGGGCACATCAATGTCAAAACAAATCAGCGAGACCCGGATAGAATGTCTATCCACGGACAAGGAAGTGTACCTGTACTACTTCTTAACCAGATTTTCCGGGAAATCTCTCGTTTTTGTCAATTCAATTAGTGCTCTACGGAGACTAGTTCCTGTTCTGACCAACCTCAAAATCCCGGCATTCCCTCTCCATGCAAGCATGCAACAACGGCAGAGATTGAAGAACCTGGATCGGTTCAAGCAAACACCCAACGGTGTGCTTATTGCCAGTGATGTTGCATCAAGAGGACTCGATATTCCGATGGTCGACCATGTTATTCACTATCAGGTCCCAAGGGCCGGAGACGTAAGCCCCCCACCCTACTTATTTACATCTTTCTTTTCCACATCCAAAGAATATCCTATATTTACAATTTTTTTTTTTCGGATTTATTTTCCTTAAAAAAGGGGCATTCGTTCCCATTATAACCTTTACAAAATTTCATTTTTTTTCAGATCTGCATTAACTTTTTTTTTTTTTCTTTCCTCCTTGTCCTTCTCTTTTCACGATTTGGATTTTTTTTTTTTGGGAGTAGTTGTATATACATAGGAGTGGGCGTACGGCAAGAGGGGCTAATGAAGGAGTGGTGGTGATATTCGTATGCCCTGAAGAACGACAAAACTATTTGAAACTGTGCCGGCTGTTATCGAAACCGGAGATTAAAGAATTGCCGATCGACTACGCAACTCTTTCCAAGATGAAACCGTTAATTTCCCTATCCCGCCAAATCGATGCAATCGACCATAAAATATCAAAAGAATCACATGAACGCGATTGGTTAACAAGAACAGCTGAAGAGATGGATATTGAAATCGATCCATTATTGTAAATTATTTTTCATCAACTCCGTTGCCAATATCTAACCTTATTCTAACTTTTGTATTGTGGTGATAGTGTCAAGACTAGTTCGGTTATTCTGAACGATTCGAGCGATGACGAAGGAAGGGAAACGACGTACCGCAAAGAAAAATCAGCCAAGTTGCGTGCCCAGCTGGACCAGATGCTGGCTAAACCTATCTTGCCGTCCGGAGCAATCAAGAGCTTCTTGACAGGCGGAATTGTATCAGACATGGCAAGCAAAATGCTGGACCCATCAAGTAATTTTAAAAAAATCTCTTTTTTCTTTTTTTACCGATCCGATCCCACCCCCATCCCTTTATTTTTTTTTCGATTTGGTGGAAAGAAAAATAGAGAAAAAAAGAGGAGTTTTTAATGTATGTATATATTTATTCTTTAATCGGTTGTGGAAAATGTGGTATAGGTAATCCCCGTATGCCGAACCAGCGAGTTGAAACGGCTCTGGACCTTATCCAGAGGAACAATTCCGCGTGATTTGTTTTCCGAGAGGTGGAGGAAGGGTAGAAGATAGTTACCAAGCACCTTTAATTTCTTTTCCTTCTACTCACACTCTACATCCAACGCCCTACTTGAAGAAAATACTTTTAAAGTACTGAACACGGATTTCCGAGAATTAACAAGAAAAAAAAAAAAGTAGAAACTTTTTAGATATTTAAAAAAAAAAAATCCTATTGATTTCTACTAATTTTCATGAATATTTAATTGTCTATACCATTTAATTTGATTTTGTGATTTTTGAATTAAAATGTAAAAAAACAGTAATAGTGATTTTCCAGAAAGGGAAAAGACTGTATTAGAGATTTTAGTTTCCAACCCCGCTTTCTTTTACTTTTAGTCGTGGAATTCCAATAGTTGTGCAATCTTGACCGTTGAAATACGTGTATTTGCCCAGAAACTTTATATTTTTGCGTAGATAAGGAATGTATGAAGCAAGAACCCTCGATGATTTTGGCAAAAGAACCCTATATTTTTCTCCTCTCTACCCCTCATATAGACGAGAAAGGGGGGTGGGGGGAGGAAATGAAGAACACTAAAAAAATATTAGCTGGTGAGTGTGTTGGAAGTTGGGTAAACAAGCGGAATTAAAAGCCCAGAATCGAAATAAAACTCTTTACGCAATAGATTTGCGTATGGATTCAAGCGTATCCATAATATCGGTCTCCCAAAACCCCATCTCGTAATCGACAAGCCCGTAACACGCCAGCGACTCGCTCCAGCCCACGATTTCCTGCTGCAGATCAACGATATAGTCAGGGGAAAACGGGCGGTTGGGATCGCGTGAAGCGGATCCTGGACCCGCCTCGAGATCCGCAGTGACTGTGGTTGCAACCGAAACTACAACCGCAGCCGAATTTTCGGGAGATTTGGGGGCACCCGCACCCGTCGCAGCGGCAGTCGCAGCGGCGGCATGTTCGAGCGAAAAGATCCAGCACTGATTCAGGGTCCGCCAAAACTTTGGCCCATCGAACCCATCAAACGGCACGTTCTCGAGCGCCAACCCTACGAACACCACCAACATTTACGAAATAAAAGTGCTGGGTTCTTTCTTGCTTTTATTTTTTTATTTTATTTTTAAAAAAAATATAGATTTGGTGTACCTAAACTCTCGCAATTCTCAACAATGTACTTGGTCACTCGCCGGAGGATATCGAAACTGGCCGTGTACTTCTCGGCCTCGACTGCATCCAGCGCGCCCTTGAGTTCGGCCTGGATCGCAACGAACTTTTGCTGCAGCTCTTGTACATTAATCGTCTTGTTCGTCCTCATTCCTGGACTTTTCTTTTTTCTTTTTTGGCCGGCCTTCTGGTGAAGGCTTGTTTTTTTTTTTCTTCTTCTTTTTTCTAAACAATTTACAAAAGTTTGGTATTATTGGCTAACTCTCTTCTTTTTTTTTTACATCCATACAAAAAAAAACATTTGGTGTATTTCCGCCGTCAATTCCTATTCGCTAGGAGCTTTTCCTATGCTATTTTTGTATTGAATTTAATTCTCAGCTATATAAAAAAATCTCGAGTATAAATACTTTTTATTTTTTTTTTTAAAAAAAAGAATTAATATTAGTGCTTTCGAGTTCTAAATGGATAAAGACTAAATGAAATTTTCTAAATTATACATACTCTCAATGGGACCTTTTTTCTCTCGAAAATGTAAATTTTAAAAATTAAAAACCAGACGATTTTACAAATCTTTTATCGCATTGCGACTGGTCCCCTAGGAGTGAAATGCCTTGCTGTGGTTTAAGGGCTTAATAGCGTACTTATAAAAGTACACTAAACGTAAATTTCACACAGCGTTGTACTATTCTTGGTTGGGAGTAGTAGAGACAGTGGTTCCAGAGGAGGACCATCTAGAAACAGGAGGAACCGATCGTTTAGCACAGCCGAGACATAGTCTAGTGCACAAGTCCAGCGCTCGACAGTCAGAAGGATCTCAGCGTCTAACAGCTATTTGTAGGAAAGCCATGTCGATTAATCCCACGTTTATGTAGATGCCTACTTTTATTAATCCTGTTAGAAGTAGGCTCTGACTAGGAGCTCAATAGCTTCAATGAACTGTTGTTCATTGAAAAAGAGCTTAATTCATGACTGCACGTAACCTCAGTCATCCAGCCTACTTGAAGCAATGCCAGGGAGGGTCTTTCGGTTGGTAGATTGAACCCTTTTCCCGTAGGTAAGCAGCCTGTAGTCCGTCAAAGGAGTTTATTGTAGTTAGGATAATAGTCTTTTCTATACGACTTTTTCTTTTTTTCAATTTTTTTTAGTATAGTTTTTAATGACTTTACCTTAAAATAAAATTTCGTGATACAAAATAAAAAAAACATTGTGACAGGAAAAACCTCATACCTACACCCCCCTCCAACCACCTTCTTTCTTTCCAACCAAAAAAATAAAAAATTCTTTTTAAAATTGAAAATAAAAGACCATATAGAATCTCCCAAATCATAACAAACCAGAATAAAAAATGAAAGCTTAGAATTGATGGGGGGGGGGTTTTTTTTAGGGAATTTATTTTGAAATTAATATAATGTCGCTAAATCTAACTTGATTAAACCAAAATCTACAATTATAAAACTTTAATTATCACCCCTGCCATTAATTGCCATGTTTCCATAATAAAAAACTAATGGGCTCTGCCGGGGATTGAACCCGGGACCTCTCGCACCCTAAGCGAAAATCATACCGCTAGACCACAGAACCGCGGTGAAATTAAATAGACTTATTCATACGATTTATTTTGCCTCACCAAATAAATTATACAATATGGGTTCTTGAACATTGTGTTTATAAAGCGATTTATTTAATGAAAATCAGAATGAGAATTAAAACTAGAATTATTCCCCTTAATAAAAACTATTTTGGTGACTATTTAAACTTTCTTTAGTTTTAATATTACGAATATTATGTTCTACTTTGTATCCCCGATAGTGCTTTACTGTTTTAATAGCTTTTTAAGTATTGATAAGATAAATATGCGCATTTCCATAAGAAACCCTTTTTAGGAATAAAAAATTATTTCGACGGCAAGTAAGATTAACAGAATGCACTTATTCCTTGCCCTGCTTAATCCTCACAAATAGAAATATATTGATATGTACCCAATATTAAATACATATGTGAAACCAATAAGATATAATGAATTCATGCATGTAAACCGTATGCATGCTGAGATTGAATGGTCATTGGCCTAATTTGCTATTCTTCTTGCTGCGCATATTTAAGACCAATAAACAACTCTTAAACACAAATGGCTTATCCAAAAATCCTAAATATGTAAAAAATGATAGATAAAAATTAATAAACAAACTTTAAATTGTAAACTGAATTGTTTATATTGTATTATTCGTTGATCACAGCTTCCGTGGCGCAATTGGCTAGCGCGTCTGACTGTTAATCAGGAGGTTCCTAGTTCAAGCCTAGGCGGGAGCGAATAACATTTTAAATGATTCGAGTCAACTTCGTACACTCTAAAGCTGTTATGTTTGGGAATATTTTATTTTTAAGCATTCTTAGAAGCCTTAATAATATTTATAATAAATTTTAAAAAAATATGGAAAAGAGATTTTTGGGGTTAAAATCTTATACATTTCTCATTAAATTAAAGATAACGTGAGTAAATTGGGGGAAAAAATGAGTAAAATTTTCCTTGTAAATAATAGAAGACTAGTGCAATATCTGTATTTAACTCAATAAACCCTATTTTTGTCAAATAATAAATGAGTGTTTGAAAAGAAATTTTATTTATCAATTAAAATGAAAATTTTAATAACTATTGGCTATATAATAACTCTATTACTGAATTCAGCATGCTTTTTTGCGTGAAACACGTTACATTGATAAATTTGATTTTTTTTAGAGAATTCAAATTAAATAAATGATGGATCGATTTGTCAATAAAAATCGATTTTATTGAAATGATTTGGATTTTATGCGAATTATAAAAAAAAATTAATTTAATTTTAATTTAGGGCATGTTTCAGATTTAACTAATTAAGCATAATATTATCAATAAAATTGGATATATCGAATAGAAAAAAAATTATTTTAATATGTTATATATCACCTATATAAAGTTTTCACTATTTTTTCCCAATATTTCAGAGTGTTTTATAACTATAGTTATTAACTGAATATTTTTTTAAAAAAATAAATTAACAAATTCCATTTTCTTAATGATAAACACAAACTCCCAAATACTACTTTATCGAGCTCAAGATATCTTTGAAAATACGCGGGAAAGTTCTGAAGTTGAAAGAAATTTTCAAATAGAAGATTCAGTTCCTGACTTATATTTTGACCTCCTGACTAATTGTGGGCTCAAAACAATGACAAATTTTTATTTGAACGAATTTGATTTTCTTTTAGAGTTATTGAATAAAGATTTGTCGAAAATCAGGAGTGCAAAGGGGAAAAGGTCAAAACTTTCTCTGAAAGGTGGTTTTCTTTTTTATCTTTCATTCTTGAAAGTATATCCAACTTACTCCTCGACTGGGTTTTCATACGATATGAACTCGGGTACCACCCAAAGATTGATCCAAAGAATAAAAAATTCAATCAATAAAACTTTGAAAACCGAGTTTCTGGTTTTTTTTGGAAAAAAACCAAAAAATACTAGGTCTAAATTTTTCTTATTAACCGGAAGCACATTTAGTAATGGATGCATCCATTTAAGAAGCTCAATATTCTCGGTTGTTTTTAGATACTAAAAGGCTTTTTTCTCAGAAAAAAACAAGAAGTGTTGTGTTAAGAGAATCCGTACATACACCTGGTGGAAGAGTGGTCATGGTGAACCAGATCAAGTATGGCTCAATACAATATTTTAATATTTTACTGAGTAAATTAAATATATACGAAAAAATTCTTTTGAAGATTCCAGAAGAAATCACGCGAAAAGAGCCACAGTACTGGCAAATAAAGCGGATCTAAAATAATTAGGGATGAAAAGATATGTTACCGCTATTTTTTCCGCAAAGGGGCCGAATTTAAATCAGATAGATTTCATTAACGAAAAAAATTGGAATCCGTAAGAATAATATGCGAAAACTATTATGGCAAGATAAAGCTGATATGGGGTGCTTCTAGATTAAAAATCAAAACAAGCTTGGAAGCGCGTGAAGATATACATGATATTTTTATATGCTTGACAAACTACCATCTCAAATTTCATCCATCGAGAAGGATAAACTCATTTAATAATATCATTTAGTCTTTCTCAAAAAATATCCAACATGAATATTTCATCTTAATTTTTCTTGAAATTTTATTTATAAAAACACATTAAAATAATTTTACGAATAAATAATTTTATATAAAATTTTTTTTTTCACTCTATGGCGATCCGTTCTAAATATCACCAATGATATATTTGTTAAATATATATAATAGGGATGTGAAGTTATTAATGTATATTTTTAATTGATTTAAGATATAAAGTTGTATAATATAATCCTTTTATCGTGAGATGTGAATAAAAAAGAATATTTTATATATTTTAACAATATTTTAAACAATTTTCAACCTTTCCGTTTAAAAATTAAACATATATTGAAAATACTTGTATTTTTATTATTATAAAGTGTTAAATTGTTTATAGAAACTCATATAATTCTTAGATATCTAGCTTTTTGTAAATTTAAGTGTCCTCTTATTCATTTTATTCGATTTTTGTATTTCGTTTAATTATTATAGACTATTTCTTTGTTTAATCGAGTTTTGAAAAAAGTACATAGAAAATATATAGTAATAGCTCAAATCTATTTTTTAATGCTGTATAAAAAAGTATATATATATACCATTTTTATTAAGGGCTTTTTTTCTAAAAGTATGGTTTGAATATATATTTTTTCTGGTATATATAGAATGAATACCAAAAAAATATTCGTTTTAAGTCAAATATTTGCATGAATAAGATGCAATTTTTTTTGATGCATTCCATATAATAATTGAAAACATAGTTAGAGAATTCAAAAAATAGGTTATTTGATCATTTTAATCGATTTAGATAAAAAAACCGAAAATGGTAAAATCGAGTGAAATTCAAAAAAAAATCATAAAAGCGCTTAATATAAATCATTTCAATAAAATCACGTTATATTGATAAATCGAGACATCATTTATTTAATTTGAATTCTCTAAAAATAATCAAATTTATCAACATTGTGATGTGAAAATATTGTCAAAGATTACAAAGAAAATGTTTACATTAAAATTTCTCTGATTATTAGTAGAAAGAATACCAATTTCTAGTGATGCATATTTTATTAAATTAGTTACCTCAGTCTATAATGTTCTTTGTAGGAAGAAGCTTCTTTATAGAGATAAAATATTAATATAATAACTATATATCTAATCGGACTACAAAGGAAAAGTGGCTTGTGAAAAAGAGCTGTATTATAAGGGAAGGTTAGAACTAATAAACCCAGTATAGAGAAACAGGTATAAATACTGATGTATTTTTAGATTTTCGATCATCAGTAAGCTTTTTTTTGTGTTTCCATTTTTAAATTCATAAAAATTAATAACAATTCTAAATAAACTTTTAAAACACCAAATTCCAATTTTATTGAGATTAAGGGTCTCAAAGTTAACTAGTAATAAGAAAAAGAAAATCTTTCAGAGACACTATTTTTAAATTTGATGTATTCCCATCTAAGTTTCACGGAAGCAGTACAGATGCTATGACTATTAGCATTTGGATTAGCAAGTTTGAGGCAGCAATCAAATTCACTGAAGTAAAGGAGGAAGATAATATTGAACTTTTCAAATTGTGTTTGGAAGGCAAGGCGGCTAACACTCAGTTCGATATGGAGCAGGACGAGGAAACAGCTGAATGGATACTCTCTGAATGGCTTAAAAAGATGAAGTCGCATTTCGAAAAGGTTAAAGTCAAATTGAAAAAACGCGATATCTTCGAGTTGGCTAGTATGACTATGGAGCCGGAGGAATCTATGGTAGATTTTAATAAAAAGTTTAAATATTTTGTTAGAGATATGGAGGAGACCATGTATACTAAAGAATTGTTCAAAAAGACTTATGTGGATATGCTATCCAAAGTTGATAATATTATTTGGTGGAATCTTGCACAAAGCATTGGTAGAGATTCATTAGAAGAGTTGATGAAGAAATCAATTAAATTAAGCGAAATTAAAATGGCTGCAAATGTTAAAGAGACTGAGGAGGAGAAAAAAAAAACGATTTCAGAAGGGAAAAACTATGAAAATTCAACTGAAAAAAATTTGGATGATTTGATATTTGAATTTGATAAGATGCAGCTTTTGGTTCAAGATTCTAGGCCAGTAAAATTTTTTTCTAGTTACACCTGCTATACCTGCGGTGAAAAAGAAAATACTAGCAAATATTTTAAAAATGAAATCAATAAAGACAAAAAAAAGGATGTTGCCGAGAATTCAAAAGAAATGCTAGCAATAAGCTCCGAATCAGCTTCGTCTGTATTTTCAACTGAAAAGATAGGTCACAAAAGACTTCGAGTAAGTGATTTACTGAACAAACCTGATGATCGGAACAGAATAATCATATCAACAGCACCAAGAAAAGGCTCCAGCACTATTATAAAAAAAATCTTTTAGAAAAAATTTCAGAAAATCGAAGCGGAATTTAGTCGAAATTGAGATTTCCGAGAAGATTCTAAATTCAAATGGAGCTTTAACCGTAAAAGATCTTATAGACTTTAAACCTGGATTGATCGATTCATTGATAGAGTGTTTAAGAAAAATAAAGAAAAAGAAGAACTTTAAAGGAATGATGGCAAGAAGTTCGGATAAAATAGAAGAGCTATTGTCTTATTTTATGTCGAATATAAATAAAGAAAATATAATAATGTTTTTGGATTTAGGTGCTAGATATTCATTGGTTGATCGTAAACTTGTCAAATCACTAGTAATAGTAACAAAGCAATTGGTTAATCCAATTATAATTATGTCTGTGAGTGGAGAGATTTCTGAGATTAAAGATTGTGTAATTCTTCCAATAGAACTAGAGGATGATTCTATAGTAAACATTAAATTTTTGGTTTTAAATGACTGTGTAGTTTATATTATTATGGGTATTGATGCATTCGAAGAAATAAATGCAGTAATATATTAAAACAAATAAAATGTAATTTTCAACACAAAAAAGAAACAATTTAAACTTCAGTTGGTGAGTAAGAAAGATTTGATGGAAAAATTCGACGAATACGACAGTGAAAACTCAAGTACACTTAGCGATTCAGAAAACGATAAAGAATTTACATCGGAAGATGAAGATAGTATACATTTAATGTATGCCGGAATTGAAGCATATATTTCTGATTTTGGATGTCCTGAGATTAATTCTGGGAGCGATGAGGATAAAGTAAATGAAGATATATTTATAGGTGGAGATCTAAGTCTTTTAGAATAGGAAGGAGCTGTAACATTGTTGGATTCATATAACAAATTTTTTTCAAACAGTCATCTGTATCTTATTAGAATAAAATATTCAGATTTTATTATCGCAGTAGAAGAAAACTACAAGCCTACTTATAGCTGATTGAGAAGGCACTCCAATGAATAAAAGAAGATAATAAATGAAGAAGTGAAAAATATGTTGAATAAAAATATTATCAGACCCTCTATATCGTCATGGGTATCCTCGCCTCAGCTCGTTAAAAAGAAAAATGGTTCATGCAGATTTTACGTCGATTATATAAAAATAAACGCAGTAAATATCAAAGATAAATACCATATATCTCGCAATGATGAGTGTATTGATTCTTTGGGGAAGCGTAAATATTAATCCACTCTTGATTTTCATAGTGGATATTGACAATGTCCCATCCAAGAAAAATGTAGAAAATTCACAGGATTTATTACCCCGAATGGAATCTATGAATTTTGTGTTATGCCTTTTGGGCTAACAAATGCACCCTCTCACTTTTCTAGGGTAATCGCGACAATATTATCTCCGTTTATAAAATAATTTGTAAACGTATATCTAGATGATATAGTGGTATATTTGGACAGCCATGAATTGCACATGGAACATTTGGAACATGTGTTTAAAGCATTAGATGGGCACAATGTTAGACTTAGAAAAGAAAAATGCAAATTTTTTGAAATTGAATTTAAATATCTAGGATTCATAGTTAATTCCAGTGGAACCAAACCAGATTCTCAAAAAGTAGTGTCATTATCTCAAATAAGACCACTTATCAATGTATCAGAAGTAAGGTCGATAATAGGACTTGCATATTATTTTCGAAGATTCATACCAAATTTTAATGAACTTATTGAACCGATACAGCGAATAGTAAAGAAGGGCACAGTTTTTAATTAGAATAGCGAATATATTGAATCTTTAAAAATAATTTCAGAAATATTTATTGAAACTGCTAAATTGATGGCTTCAAGCTTTGAAGAAAAATTCGTTCTTTCAACAGACGCATCTTCATACTCCATAGGTGCATTTTTAGAGCAAAAAGATATTGACGGCATTTTTAAGCCTATATCTTATTTTTCACGTAAATTAAAGGATGCTGAAACCCGATATTCTGCCTACGGAAAAGAAGCACTGTCGGTTGTTAGTCCAATCAAGAATTACAGAAACTATTTATATGGAACCGAATTCACAGTATACACCGATAATAGTGCTTTTGCAGCTACGTATAATAATCAAGAACCAACTGGGAGAATCTCTATATGTATTAATTTAATTTCAGAATCCAAATTCAATATAAAGCACAGGAAGGGAATTGAGAAAGGTGCAGCAGACTACTTGCCAAGAAATCCTGTAATATTATGTTTTAATGAAGAAAATCGACTTGAAGATGGCGATCAAGCTTTAGATAATATTAAAAAAAAATTATCAGGTAATAGAGAAGCCAATTTTAAAGTAAATAGAGCTTCAAAGAATTTTATAATATTAGAAAATGAAATTTTTAGGAAGAAAAATAGGGGTGATAAAATAAAGTTATTAATGACTATAAATGATATTTATAGATGCTTAAATACCATAAATGTAATATGGTGCACTTTTCAACTCTTTCTATTTGGAATATTATCAAAGAAAAATATTGGAGACCAAGAGGATACCTTGAAGTAAAAAATTATATAGCTTCCTGTCATAATTGTCAAATTTATACTATTAGGAGACCAGGATATAGATTTGAGGGTTTTATTGAAATATCAGATATATTTAGCTACTGGTATATAGACTTAGGTCCTCTACCGGCTTCAAATAGTAAAAATAAATATATTTTGGTGTGTATAGAACGATTAAGACGTTATCCATTAGTTTTAGCGTGTAAGGATCAAACATCTGAAACTGCGATTAAATATTTAATATTATTAAAATCAATTTTGGGAGCCCTATGAAAATTAACTGTGATAATGGAGCTAGTTTTAAATCCAATATAGTACAGCAATACTTAAATAACAAAGGACAGAAATAAATTATAACATTACTCATCAACCAGAATGGATGGGTTTTGTGGAAAGAGCTAATTTAAAGATTCGGAATTCATTATCTATAATTTGTAACGGCGATTTTAGTAAATGGGAAGATGGACTCGAAGATATTGCAAAAGAGATGAGAACAAAGAAATCATCTGTAACTGGTTACTCTCCAAATTAATTAATGTTTGGGGTATGTAGGCATGAAATTAAGGAGCTTCCTAAAAAAAAATTTATGAGACTAAGTAAAAGAAAAATAGAACTGGATAAATTTTTTTGTGTAAGAAACACCAACAAAAGGTCAGAGAATTCTTCTAACATCGTTTTCGGGTTCAAGAAGGGAGAAACTGTTATGATATTGGATTATAATTTAAGAAAAAATCAAATTATAAACAAGTAGTTACCAAGATACCGAGGGCCTTTTGTACTTAAAAAACTTCTGAAGCATAATATTTACGAAGTTACAAATGAAAAGGGAAAAATTAAAAGATATCACGCATCAATAATAGTGAGGTACTTCTTGTGGCATGGGGTTACCCATAAGGCGGTGGAATTTTGATGTGAAAATAAGGTAAACGATTACAAAGAAAATGTTTACATTAAAAGTTCTTTAATTCTTATTAATAATAATACCAATTTCTAGTGATGCATATTTTATTAAATTAGTTACCTCAGTCTATAATGTTCTTTGTAGGAAGAAGCTTCTTTATAGAGATAAAATATTAATATAATAACTATATATCTAATCGGACTACAAAGGAAAAGTGGCTTGTGAAAAAGAGCTGCATTATAAGGGAAGGTTAGAACTAATAAACCCAGTATAGAGAAACAGGTATAAATACTGATGGATTTTTAGATTTTTGATCATCAGTAAGCTTTTTTTTGTGTTTCCATTTTTAAATTCATAAAAATTAATAACAATTCTAAATAAACTTTTAAAACACCAAATTCCAATTTTATTAACATAACGTGTTTCATGCAAAAAAGCATGCATAATTCAGTATTTGAATTATTTATATAGCCAATAGTAATCAATTTTTTAATTTTAATTGATAAATAGAATTTCTTTTCAAACACTCATTTATTATTTTACAAAAATAGGGTTTATTTAAATAACTCCGGGTATTGCACTGGTCGTCTAATATTTAAAAAAAATCAAAATTCACAATAAATAAATAAAGTTTTGCGAACATTTAAGGCCAATTTTAATGGGCGCTTAAATTTATAAAATCTGCTAAAAAAATATTTTTACACTTTAAGAAATACGAGTGAGCCCTTATTAATAGAAATTTTTTTGTTTTTGACTTCAATTCACCAATAATTATTGAAAAATAGTGTAAAATAGGTTAATAAACTCACTTATTCATTTTCAGTTAACTATAAGACTATATAAAACATCAAAATGTATGATTTTTATATTTAAAAGAGTCTCTAATAATTATTCTATTATATATTATTAAAATATTAAGCTGGAGCGTTACTGGTATCATTTATAATACTACGAAAATAATCTAAAATACCTATAAAAAAAACACGAACTTTTTGGAATTTTGTAAAAAGACCCCTTTTTTATTAAATATAAAGAGAAATCATTTATTCTAGTTCATAGAAAGAACCCTTTGTATTTTAGTAAAAAAATTTAGCGGAGTATATATTAAATCGCGTGTCTGAATATATTTTATATTCACAAGGTTTTTTTTCAAAAGAATCATCAATTGTACTAATTAAATTATAATAAGAAAATATAATTTGAATTCTTTTACAAAAAACTTAATTGTGATTTCGGTGGCTCTTTTTCCATCTGGATTTTAAATTGAGCTTTATAAAGTTTCTTTAAAAAAAAAAGAGTATATATATCAGTCTTTTTTGTTATTATTACTAATAATTAATTTGGAAAATAAATAGTTCAATTAAATTTGTTCAGATGATAAATTTAATCAATGTATTTTACGATCAAATAAAAAAATAAATCATGAATTTTATCAAAATTTGAGTACATATTTGTTTGATTATGAATAATTATTATTTTGAGTGTTTAATTTAATGGCTCATCTTTAAAAAAAAATTTTTTTTTTAGTTTTAAAGCTGAAAAAATTCCGGCCAAAAAATATGCTGTGAATATTAAAAAAAAAAACTTATGAAATGTATTAAATAAAACCCTGGAAAAACCACGAGTTATTCAATTTAATTATATATGTTAAAAGATAAATAAAAAATATATTAAATTTACAAAAATTAATATTTCGATGGCTTTTTATAATTGCTAAATTTTAAATGGGGTGGGGGTTAAAAGTTGAATTTCGCTTATAAAAATCAATAATTCATTTTTATCACTGAATTACATAAATATCGCCATGAATCCATGGCTTCAATCATTAAAAAATTCATTTTTCTTGCTATTTTTATTTTGAAATTATGAAGAAATAAAAACCAAAAATGGTTTAAAATGAGCTCTATTTAATTTTTACTTTTTCTCTATAAATTTTAAAGCCTGTGTATTTGAAAAAAAAATTGCATTAATTAATTTTCAAGATGAAAAAATAAAGTATTATAAAATTTTCTACATCTTTTGAAATGTTAATACTATAAATAATCCAATAATTCAATTTAAAATTATAAAATAAATATGTGAAATATGTTCTGAAAGGTTATTAATTCGCACAATAAAATTTATGGCGAATATTTGTGAATTTTGAAAAATATGTATACAAAAGATTATTTGATATTTTCTATTTATTTAATATAATTATTTTCTAAAATAGAAAAAATATCTAGTAATTTTGAAAACTCTATGAAGTACATATATTATAAAAAAATTTTAAAAAAAAATTAAATGAAAGAGTATTATATTCATAATAAAGTAAAATATAATCGGATATATGTAAAATCGGTAGAGTTAAAAAGTTCATTAAAAATAATGAAAAATAAATACACTAAATACTATTATAAAATAAGTCCCGATGTTATTTTGAAACACTGAGAATTATTCGTATTTAATTTAATCATTAAAAAAATTTTAATCAAGTTATATTTAAAATTTTAAAAGCTCTGGGTATTCATTTTTTATAAAATAAGCTAGATAAAATCGCTAAATTAATTTATAAAATGATTTGAGGATTTAAAAAAGGATTTCTAGTATCTAAAATATTACCAATAAAATCTTGTTACCTCATAAAAACAGGTTATAATTCATTAATATATATATTGGTATATATATTTATCTCTCTTAAATTTTACTTGAGATTATTACTTCATAAGTATAAAATAACTTAAAAACAAATAAAATTTCAAAAATTTATTTTTTATCTCTATAATTATATTTCAAACTATTTTTAGGATAAAAAGTGCTATAATCTATAATAAAAAAATATAAAAGGATTCAGAATATTTAAAGACATACTTTTATTGATTAAAGATACTTTAAAAGTACTTAAAATATGTTAATAGTTGCCATAAGAGTTTAAGTTATAAAAAAAATTATTGAAAAAGTATAAGGCTTTGGTTATATGCTCCAGTTACTATTGACTAAAAAAAATTTTTGTATATGTCTTAAAATTCGAAATAATTTCAATTATTAATTTTTCTATCAGCATCCTATTTAAAGTTTAATATTTTTGAATATTAAAACTTATAAAATCATGATAATTTTTGCTGTTATAATCCACTTTTACCTACCGAATTTAATTTAGAGTATTTTTTTTCTAAGGCATAAATTTTAATACTTACATCGCTTGCAGTTTTTTTGAAAAAAATACTCATTATTTTTTATTGAAAGTGACATCAAATTATAGTGTTTATATAATAAATGTGTGTTTAACATATATATAACATTTAATTACAAAATATTTGAATTTAATCAATTTATAATTTTTTTTGACACCCAAATTTTAGATGCGTGTATAAAAAGATAGATTCTTTTACAAATAAAACAAAAATTCATACTATGGTAGTTATCTTTATTGGCTATGTATTATGAAAATTCTTTAAATTTTTGAATAAAATTATTTTAAATTATTTTTTAGTTGGTCGTTAACCTTTTATGGTTTTTTTATTTGCTTGGAAGTTGATCTTCAATTTAATTCTGTATTTAATATAAGAAATAAAATTAGTTATGTTGATACTTTTGTGAAGTTTAAGGGAAATTTAGATAATAAGTTATTTATAGCTTAAATAGTAATCAATATAAAATTTCGGCGTTAAAGTGGATTATAATCTATTAAATACTCTATACTTTTTCACATATTTTATTAATAAGTCACATTTTTTTATCAAAAATTTAGCATAAAATGCTAAAGAATGTATTATGAATAGAGATTTATTCTTAATATATATGGAAAAATCATTGATTTAAATATTTTTTATTATTATAAACTTTTAATAAGTAAATATATAAAATATAGTAAATTCGAAATTGTTACTTACTCTTTTTATATCTTATAAAACAATTTTATTTCATTTTTTGAGACTTATTTAAGTTTTTTAAAAAAATAATTAGTAGAAAAAATAAAAATTTCCTTTTAAATAAGACTTATTTCTCAAAAATATTTTATAGTAGATTTATGAACTTTTGGTTTTTTTAGATTTTATTGTATTATCAAAATAAAATCTATATTGGCTTTAAAATATATTATTTATTTGATTATTTTAGTTGATAAAATAGAAAATTTAGTAAATGATTTTAACACCAGATTTTTTTAAAACTTTCTTTGTGAAAATATTCTATTATTTTTACAAATAAATAAAATATATAAAAAAATTTTCCAACAAAAGTGGCTTTAAACTATAAGCTATTAATAGATAATTTTATTGGTGAAATTCAAATCTAAATTAAATAATTAAAAAAGAAACGTTATAATTTTTGATTATTTATTTAATTTCTATTTTTTTATAACTTTCATCGAAATAAATATTATGCTGAGCTTTATAAAAGTTTTTTTTATTTGATATTTTCACATTTAATTCAAAAAAAGAGATTGATATTTTAAATTACGTAATATTGAAATTTTATTTGATGATTATATTATTTAAATTTTTAAAAATCTTCAATTTTCTTCGATGAAAATTCTTTTTATTAATACATAATTAAAAAAAGTTTCAAAAAAGCATCTTTTTTTTAATTCATCATAAACTGAATTTTGAATTGCAAATTATTTTAAATTATTTTTATTTTTAAAAATATTTATTTTATTTTCGAATGTTATATATATGATTTTTTTTTATACTAATTGAAAAGTGTACATATGAGCCATAATTAATAAAAAACTTGTGAAATTTAGCATAATAAATTGTACTTTTTTTTCTTAATTTAAAGCAATTTATGTTTTTATAAATTAAATTATATCCTATTTTAACCAGTATATCGGTTCTAAATTATTAGAAAATATTTAATATATGCCATAAATTTTATTTAAGTTGTATATATATATATATATATATATATCACGCTTAACGAAATCTTTAATTATGAATTTATAAATATTTTGGATACAAATATTCACTAAATTTTATATAATTTTTTTTTAAAGAAGCCCATTATAATCGTTAAAATTTTCAAAGGTCTGATATTACTATTTTAATAGAAGTATGATTGCTCAAATAAAAATATAAGCTCTAATATATAAAGTGTGAAAATAAAAAATAAAAAAGGAAATCACTAAACCTTTAAAAAATATTTGTGAAATATTAATAAATTAAAAGCAATTTAGCACTTCCACTAACATGTTGAAATCAAGCTAAACTAGTCTCATTAATATATATTTATTTGTACTTTCAATGTTGATATTTAATTAAAAAATAACTAAAATAAATAGAAATAAATAAAAGCACAAATTTAGAAATTTTAAAAAGATTTTATACCTTTATTAAATATAATAACAAAATTATTTCTTTGTTCCAAGACCGAAAATTGTCGATATAAAACTCTATTTTTGTAATAAAATTTGAGCTTATTTATAAACCCGAGGATTTCAAAAATATAACTCAATTATTTATAGCAATGTTCTCAATAATTTTTATAATAGTTTAAAAATAACTAGCTTAAAAAGTCAGATAAATAATAATTTATTTAAAATTTAAAGGTTTATTATTACTATCAAATATAATATTAACCTATTTTATTTGATCCATATAATGAAAAATCCCATATAAGTAAATAGATAAAAAATATAAATAAAAATGTGAAGTGAAATGAAGCAAAAAATTTCTCTAATTAAAAAGCAATATTATAATATTAAATAAGTAAATTTACGAATAATAATCTAATTTCAAATGAAGTTTAAAGAATTTTAATCATGTTTTATCTTGAAGGTCTCGTTAATATTTTTTTATGTAATAATTTAAAAATAATAATAGAAGTTAAATAATAATGAGTTCTAATTAAATAAATACGGGTCATTTTTTTAAGCAATGACATAAAAAAAACTACACTTTTTTCAAAAAAGTTATAAATTAGGGTTTATCTATTAAGAGATCAGAAAAAATAAATCAAAAATTTATTTCAAATATATTTCGGACTCAAACTGAAATTTATAGGAAATTTATTGAAAAAAAAGCTTCAAAAACAAAAAAAATATTATTAAAAAACGATAAAAGTTGTATAAATATAGATTTAAAAATCATTATAAAAGATCAAAATCACTACTGAATATATTATTAGTTCCAAAACAGCGGTTTATAATAATAAAAGAATATCCTAATGGACTTTTATTTTATTTTGAAACCTGTAAAAAAAATTCGATTATGGCTTTTTTAAAAAATTACGAAAATTTTACAGAGTTTCAAAGTAAAAATTATTCTTCAATAAAATATTTTACAGAAAGTTTTTTTATCACTCAAAAAAATACTAGAAAATTGGAGGGTAAAGTAGTTAGATTAATCTCTATATTTCTTATTAAATGTAACGATATAATAAACTTATATAAAATTAAAATTTATTTTATTTTATTTTATCTCAATCTTTATATTTTATTTTTAGAAAAAATTTTAAAGACTCCTTTTGGGTTAAAAAATATCAATTAGTTACATATTTATATCCAAATTCAAACCAATTTACTATTAGTGTTTTTTTTAATCATAAATATACAATCTAATCAACAGGAGATTGAAGTTGTTTTTTCAAAAGGCAAATTTTTACAGATAATCTTATAAATTTAATTTTTTATCAAGCTTCTCATTTTCTATTTAATTATTAACTTATTTTCTTTTATTTTACTAAATCGGATTTTTTTTATAGAACAAAGTTTTTATAATTAAATGTAAACTATTATGGTTTTAGTAGAAGAAATGGAAAAATTTAAAGAAATAATCACCAAAATAAATCGATTTTAATTTAATTTTTACACTCTGTAAATTATTTTGGTTTTAAAATTCTCTTTTTTATATGAATAATATCATTAAATAAATTAAATAAATTCAAAATATATGAGTTTAATTGGATATATCAATTAAAAAACCCGAAATTTAAGTATTCTCAACAAGCCTAATTAACCTTGTAATTATAGACTAAATATTCTTTGACTGACATATTTTTAAAGAATTTTTTTTTAATGTTTAAAATACTATCATTATTTTTAGAAAAAAATAATTAACTTATGAAATATTAAAAATATGTATGGCATAAATTTTATCCGGTTATTTAAATATAGAGGTTTAATTCAAAGTTAATTCCGTTTCAAAATGAGATTTGATCAAGTAAAGGGGTCCATAAAGTAATACATGTTAATGATTCTAAAATATAAATAAAATTATAACATTAAAATAGATGTCGAAAAGATATTCATATCTTGAGTTAAAAATAGAGACGCTATTTTTTATTATTGAAAAATTAATTCAAATACATAGCTAATTCACTTTAAAATTTTTATAATTAGAAGTTATAATCTGCTTTGAAAATAAAACAACAAATTAAATAAAGTAAACTAATATCACTTGAAATGTATGTGATTGCAAGATTTACACATTCATAAGTTTTAATCAATTAAATTATTCCTATATGTTAGAATTATAGTTTTTTTCACTTTAGAGAGAGTTTTGGATAGAAGAGAAATACTTTTCAGTCTCAATTTCATTAAGTTCAGGGGTTCTATTATTTTATTCGATAAGGCAAAATCATTTTTTTCAAACCATTTTACTTAATATTAGCCTTAAATTTACATTTTGACTTCCTATTTTTTATAAAGGCCTCGTACATTAATAATAGAAGGTCATTTTAACTCGATTATTTGATTCTTTTATGGATCAGATTTGAAAAACCTCTTTTTCAAAATTATATAAGGGATTTGGTATTAAAATTTTAATTTAATGCGTAAATAGTTGCTTTTTTAAAACCAGTTTTTAGTGTTTATTATAAAATCTTTTAATATTTATCTTGAATTTTTTCTCGTAAGATCTTCACTGGGATTTAAAATTGCTTTCACTTTGATTCATAACTTTATATTACATATCCCTTGATGAAATTGATATTTATGGAAGCACCATATTTCTTATTTCAAGCGATTTTTTTTAAAAATGTATGAGATTTCCAATACTCAATCTTTCTTTTTTCTTTTTTGTTCAGTATGCATCAGCAAAAAGAAATTTTTTCTATTTTTAGTAGTAAGATTGAATAAAGATGGTTATTGACCTACTACACCTTTTCAGGATCAAATTCGAAAAAATTTAAAAATTTATTATTTAAAACTCCAATCGATTACAAAAAAAGTATAAATGTATTATTTAAAACTCCAATCAGTTACAAAAAAAGTAAAAATGAATTCGAAAAAAGTAAATCCAATTTGGGAAGAGGATACTAAATAATTTTTTGCTGACATTTAATATTTTCTAAAAGTTTATCTGTTATAAATATATTTTCAAAGGTATTCGACAAATAAGTTTCCATTTAAGCTTATTATAATTTAAAGTATGTAAGTTTGATTAATACAGCACACTATGTAAGTAAATGCTGCAAATTTTAGGTTCCAGTTACATTTTCCAAAACTTGTATTGTCACTATATTTCAACTCTACCATTGCTATTTGGAAAATTTAAAGAAATATGCCCATGAAGGTACAAATATTGCTATCCGACTTGTAAAAAATTAAAAAATGTTCTTAACTAGGCCAAAATAGCAACCAAATCCTCATTTAAAAGGCTTTAATATGAAATATTCTGTTAAGTGGATCTAAATAACTGAGCATACCAAATTGTTGGGCTTTCAGTAAAATTGAGGGGCATACTTTTTATGAAAAATCTAATACAAATAACTTGTGGATATGTGTCATAACTTAAATTTTTAACCTATCAATATACAGTACCATTTAGGCAGTTTAATATTTTGAAATATTTCTTAAAGAACAGTTCCATGATTTAACAAAAATGATGTATTTTTGATTGAGTTTTTTTCTACCAACTGTAACCCAAACAAAAAATAAATTTAGAAAAACGCACGAAAAATATACAGCTTTATTTATTTCTCGTTTTAAAACCTCATAATTGCCTTTATCCTCCGATCCATTCCAGTTTAGAAAGTTATTAGTCCAGAAGATAGAATTATGGGGTAAAATATAAAACCAAGTATCTAATATCTAATCATATATCAAATAATTGTTTTAAAAATAGTTCTTTTAAAGTGAACTCTCAAAAAAAGCATAAGCAAAACAAACTATTCTCAAATTGGATTTACTTTTTTCAAATTCATATTTACTTTTTTTGTAATTGATTGGATTTTTATCCAATTCATTTTTACTTCTTTCGAAATTGGTGTTACTTTTTTCTAATTTGGTCGTGAAAAGAAGTAATATTCATCTCTTGGAAATTTCATCTAGCTTTGTGCCACTAAAAATATAAAAGATTAAATATTAAAAATATACTAATTTATTTTGAAATCGCTTAAATTTATTGAAAACATACTAAATTAACCAAAAGCATACTAATTTTCCTAAACCAATACAATATTGATGTTACACAGGGCGTAATTTTGCCGAGAAATTTACTAAAAATATACTAATTTTTGAACGAATAATTATTTGAAAACAAACTGATTACCCTTGTGTTTCATATGTATTTTTTGGACTAAAAATAAAATCACTATGCTTAAATACTAATGATGGATTCAATTTTATAATCAAACTAATTAAATAATCGGCCAAAGCATTTCATTCTATGAATTTTGGAATAAAATTATAAGTAATAGTTAAAATGAACCACAAAATATAGTGAATAATTCCTCTTCAATCTTTCAACTCAACAAAATCCTAACCCTACCCTCCCATCTCACACATGTTTACTCTCGAACTCCCCTACTCTCATTGTATTGGTCTTATCATATCCCTTATTTCCTAACCTTATCCCCTCTTGAGACCCTCACCTCTACTCATTCCCACCCCCAAGTTTTACCACCTAATCTTACACTAAGCATATTTTGTAATCTGAAAGGCATTTTATACGCTAACAGTGATAAAAAAATTTCATCCATATTTAGCTTTTTTTGTTAAATAATATTTGTAGTAGCTGGAATAAAAAGATTTTAATAATATTTAATGAAAGGTTAATGTTTTAGAATCTTTCTTTATAATAAATCAGACCTGGCATAGCGTATTTTTTGCAAATACTTTTGATTTAGTAGCTATAATTTTTATGTTTATAAGTGTTTGGGGGTAATCACGAATACCTCATAAAGATATTTATCTAGCTCGCTCTAAAACTTGAGTTTCGATATTATATTTAATAATTTACACCTTGCTCTGCATTTATAATTGTACTTTTAAAATTTTGAATTGGCTCATTTTTCAAAATTATGGTGATAGTGAATGGATAAAGAGTATGTAGCTTTACATTTGTAAAAATAATGGCGCTATGTTTATTTTTATATACATTATATATAGCTGCTTTTTTTATTTTTATTAAATACAACTATCTTTTTTGCTTTTAAAATTTAACCTCTGTAGATTTTCAATATTCTAACAAAATAAGAAATGGCTTTATAGCTTGAAATGTGAAAGGAATAATGAGTATGTTTTTAGTAAATTTCTTGGCAAAATTGCGCCCTGTGTAACATCAATATTGTATTGGTTTAGGAAAATTATATGCTTTTGGTTAATTTAGTATGTTTTCAATAAAATTAAGCGATTTCAAAATAAATTAGTATATTTTTATTATCTTACCAATATAAAATTTATTTACAAAATTAAATTGACATAACTTAAGAAAAAACCCGTTTTAGTTCGTGAATGAAATATTGATTCTGAGATACAGTTTCTAGAATGACTATTTGAAAAATCCAGTAGATGAATAATCCTTACATTGTGTAATACACAAAGAATAAACGAGATATTATTGCGATTAATTATTTCCAAGTAGGTCTTGGAGATTAGTCAGTTTTAAGCATTAGAAAATTCCCGATTAAAGTGCAAGAAATTTAATCAATTCAATTTAAGGTATTGTTGATTTTTATTAGAAAAAAGCCAGTCATTTTTACTTTTTTTTACCTAAATGGGATGTTTTTCAATAATCATGCTCTTTTTTTCATTAAATTATTGGTACAAGTACATGTGAATCCCATTTTGGAACAGAAATATAAAAATCTTTCCAAGAATATAAATGCCTTTTTTAGTATTTATTTGTTATATATCCAACCACAGAAAAATTTTTGGTGCTCAATTTTTCAGCATCCAATAGGTTTATTTATTTTTTAACATAGTATTTCAAAATTAGAAAGTGTGTGACTATTTATTTTAAGGCGATTAACCTAAAAAGAATACCAAATATAAACGATTAATCAAAAAACGGGAAAAAATAAATCGATTAAAAATTTGGTGCCGCGACATTTGGCCCAATTTTTTGACCGAAGTCCCATTTCATCAAATGCACATTGACCCAATGGACAATCTACCAAATGGAAATATCGTCCAATCGACATCCCATCAAATGAAGAAATCACGCAATGAAAATTGTTGAATTCTTTTTTTTTCTTTTCTATAACCCACTTCGCGATCAAAACAATACTTTTAAAACTTAATAAAATCTTATTCAATATGAATTGTAAATAATATCATGGGTTTTTAAGAAAAAAAATCCATAGAGATCTCGAAAAGCTGCTAAAAACACTCTATTAGAGCGAATACGTTTGTTTGTCTAAACATTATGATAGAAGACAACAAATTTTTGAGTTTCTAACTCAAATTATTGAATCCTGAATACATAAGTGCTAGATTTAACAAAGAATTCATATAAACAAAAAAAATTTCTATGGGTGGAATTAGCCAAATGTTTTTGGATGAAATGTCCATTTGATCTACTTATTGTATTCAGAATAGTATGTCCATTTGGCCAAATTAATTGGGTCAAACATCTTTGGGCCATTTGTATTTGGGTGAAATGTCGTATAAACTAAAGATTTATATTTTATTCGCTTTTTACAATATTTTAAGTAAAGTTACGACAATAAAGGATATAAATTTTATAAAACAGTTTTTTCGGTTAATCAATCAATCAAGTAACAAATAAAATTCTGAGCCCTATTAACAAGTCAGCGGTAAAAAAATTTCACTCGGCTTTATGGCAAACAAAAAAATATCAATTTGAAATCGCAGTATTAATATGACATACTATTATTCAAACAAACATAAAATGATCAAGTGTATAAATAGGAGATAGAAATATTTATACGCACAGAGAAAGATAAATATTATAACATATTGTAATCGAAATTTGAAACTAAGCAAATTATGAACGGCAATATATTCTAGCATCGAAGAAATCTAAAAGTATTTGATAAAAGAACTCAAAACGTGGTACGCCTAAAAATTAATAACTCATATTTCACCAAAAATAGAAGGAAGATATAATACGCTTCTTGTGCTTAAAAGACTATAAGATTCATGTTATGGAAATATAAAACCAAAATGATAAAAAAAATAATACACAGGCTAATAAGATTCAAAAATAAAATGTAATTAAAAACTTTAAATATCAGTTAGCTAATAACAAAGATCATCCCTCCACTAAAAAAAAACTTCCTTTGACTCTTATCAAAGAAATCTACTATGAGGAAGCGAATGATGACCAGTGCGCAAACTGAAAATGGTTTAGTTTTCGTATCTATAAATTTTGGAAGATTCGCCCAACCCATCTCAACGGTACAATGAAAAAGTGAAACGAAATGCAAAAGTATACCACATATACAATTGCATTATGATGGAGTACAGGCTGAAAGAGTAAGGGATAAATAGAATTAAACTAGAATTGATACGGCCCACATTTTCCTTTAATGTTGCTATAGCTCAATTCATTGTCAATATCCAGTGGGAATAATGTAGGCAAAATAGAATTAGGTATCTGTTGACTTAAAGAAGACGAAGATGAAGGAGACCTGCTGGAATACATAAAGTTGGGCGATAAACCATCGTCCAAACTTCCTGTTTGAGGAGAGACAGACGGTGTGTTAACAGAAAAAGAAACAAAATCGTTGTCAGACTTGATTCGCTTAGGAGATGACGCTTCCAGAGAATCAACAAGGTCAGGTTTAACTTGTATAGGTTTACAAGTTGATGGCTTTATATCCTTGAGCTTCTGGATATAATTAGTCTTCTTAGCCAAAAACATGTTAGCTGAGTTCATATTAAACTCTTCAATCATTCTTATTGGCTGGCGGCAGCTTAGCATTGGATTATTTTGAGATCCCAAGTGGTAACCAGTAGCATTAAGATTTGAAGCTGTTGGGAAACCATTACTTGCTGAAATTATATCATCGTAACTAATATTTTCCAAACGGTCTATTGATTTGATAAAAGAGGGATCTCTGGTTTGCATTATTTCAGTGTTGTACCAACCTTCAATAAATACGTATTTGTATTTAGGACAATCACTACTAACAGAACAGCACATAAAATTCATCCCGGAGGTTCCTAAAATCACAAACCATATTTGAGAATCTTTTTTTGTCAATCTAGTGATTTTAAGTTCAGGGAATCGATCAAGATATTTGGAATTGGCTGTTACGGATTTCATGAAAATATTATAATTAGATCTGAGAGCTTTCTCAAATTCACAAGCAATTTTCATGAACAACCCGGTTTTTTTTAGAACCAAAAATACATTCTGATAAGATTCCTTGATTATATTGTAGTCTTCATGATCATATAACTTTAGGGCGTTCAATAATATGGAACCAGCACAATAGTTGGAATAGCAACTACTTATGCAGTATCTTGAGAAGAAGAAAAAATCATCAGACAACTTAGTAAGATAAGCTATTTGGATGGCCATTTCAATGCAAACACCTTTCGCTTCCTTAACTCTAATCAGATGTGCAGGATCCAAGCTGTACAAAACAGTCTCGCTTTGATGGAGAATTAAACGAGATAGGCGATATAGTAGACCGCAATAAAAATATGAGAAACACTTGCTGGTTAGTTCGTTTTTATCAACAAAGTTCCCGAAACCGAAGCTTCTCTCATTTGAATCAAACTCGCCAAAGTGAGTTTTGTATAATTGATGGTAATTGTCCAATCTTTTGTTTAGATGACTGAAATGAGGAGAAGACTTAATTTTATTTCTACTTCTGTCAGAACCCTTTCTATTAACGAATGACGACACCAAATCCAATTCAACATAAATTTTAATGATTAGCCAAAAAGTATCATATTTGTCCCTCGCCTCATAATCCATTTCTTTTAAATTTTGCGTGCATATGTAATCAACTTTATCGGATTTGCAAAAGTAAGTATCATTTGATGGCAAATTAACGCAAATGTCTTTGCTGTCAATCCAATTTGAAGAGCCGATTATAAAATTTAGCATAATTCTAGTGATATATACAAACCACCAGACTCTTCTTTTATATTCAGTTTCTTCCCATTCGGTCGCTAGTAAGAATTCCTTTTGTTTGACAGTGTCGATTGAATTTAATCTCAAAAACAGTGCTTTCCTATAAAAAAAATGTAAATGCTTAGAAACCGAAAATATCAAAGAAAAATATAAATAAATTCATACTTAGTTGCCATGTCTGTTGCGGGGGAGAGAGAAAGTGGAATCGGTAAAAAAAAGTGGTAAAAATGCAGTTATTAGAAAATATCAAAAAAAAAGAGGAAGGGAGGGAGAATAGATTGAAGCAGGAAAAACGAGAATAAAACCAAAAATTTAATTGCACTTACTGACTAAACAGACAGCTTTAGTAGAGTCTGATAAACCAAAATAATGATTGGCTAGAATAACCATAGCAAGTATTTTATCGGCGGAAGGAGGATCCCTATCTGAGGTGATAAGTTTGTAAGCTTTATCTGCGTAAGAAGAGCCGCACATGTACAAATGATCATGATAGACGACGTGTTCGTCAAAAAGCTTAGAGCCATATGCTAAAATGGCATATTTCAGGCTATCAGGTACTAAGTTATTTTGTAACTTATTGATAAATTGGGTTCTACTAACAGTGAATGATAATACAGTTCCCTTGAATGCCTTTTCCATAGTTTCAAGCAACAGATCGTTGCTAATATTGGGACAACCGAACTCAAGAGCAGCACGATCTATCACCGAATCAGGGTTGATATTATCAGAAGGCCGCTCATTCAATAACGAAGCTTTGGAGTTCGATTTTGAAAAATCAAGTTTCTCAACTAACACAGAGGCAAGGGTAGCATTGAAAGCATCTATATTGGAATTGGGCTCACTTTGTGATTTTGCCGATTCTTGTAAATTATGGATCTTTAGGTTTACATCAGCAAGCTTCTTTTGGATATAATCGAGATCCTGAGTTAAGTCTTCAGAATAACTAGTTTCTTCATAATTGCACATTCGATCGAATTTGCTACAATTCCTGCATTTCGGTCTTTCACCATCACATTTTACTTTTTTTTGACGGCATACGACACAAGAATATAGGGCACCACCGAAGGTAGTGGTTTTAAATGGCGCAGATTTAGCTGGAGAAAGATCTTTATCATTCTGAATGCATTGAGATACAGGATTCAGGGGTTGAGTGCCCATAGATAAATAGTTGTTCGGCAAACAGAATATTTTGGGGTCACAAATCTTTTCCATTTCGTAAAAAAATTGAAAAAAATTGTAAATATTTTAAACTCTTAAATCGAAATCTTATGATAGGTAAAAATAAAAAGAATATTGGGATTAGGATAAAGTATTTAATGCAAAAATCTTGTTTTATATCAAGGAGTTGATCTAACAGTAAAAAAAATGTAAATACAAAAATAAGATGTACGAGTCAAAATGATAATGGGAAAGGATAGATAGATTTATATACTTAGTAATCAAAACAGGTAGTTACTGATTCAAAAAGCTATTGACTATGAATGGATATTTCTGTTTTTGTAAAATGTATGTTATTTTCTTACTATAATGAGTATAAGAATACACACAAGTATAAAAAGACACTGATTTATAAATGTATAACTAATATTAATGCAAATTGGGCACTTTTGAATATATTAAAATGAAATCCTCCAATCTTATTTGATTTAAATAATAAATGGATGAGCTTCAGCTACTATCATTTCCGATTTACAAATTTTGGTCTATTTACTTCATACTTTGATATTATCTTCCTTCTCATTTGACGCTTGAAAAGAAATTAATCACCCCCTGCTAGCTTTTGACAAATATCTAAAGCCCCAAAGTCAGCAGAACAACATTCGTTACCATTTACCGATAATTTACTGAAAATGCCGCGGCGACAAGAAATCTGTATAGCTAATTTATCGCAATCATTGGTATTCTAACTTGGTTATTGGGTATAAATTTTAAATTTAGCTTACTAATTTTTTTCTTTAGACAAATTTAGCATTTACGTATCGGATAAAAAACGGCTAATCATATTCGATGGCTATCTTACTTATTAGGACAAGTATCCAATTACAAGTTTTAGTGTAACAGCTTGATATATCCATTTTATTGGTTTTCGCTGAATAAAAAAAAATAAACCACCAATAATTCCAAAGTATTTACGACACGCCAAATTGTTCATACACTTTTCACAGACTCAATTTCTTGGTAATATAATATAAAAAAGAGCCTATCACAAAATAACTAACAGAAAAAAACGAAATCCGAACTAAAAAAGATTTAATTCAAGGGACCAGTTCTCTTAATGCCCACGGATTTGTAATTTACAAGCAAGACATGTTTTCAAAAAATAAAATTGCTTTTTAAAAAATAAAAAAACTAAGTCGTGGTCGTGTAATAATAATGCAAAAAACTATGCAAATAAGTAATCATGTGCTCTTTGGGAAGCAATCTAATATTAGCCCTTTTGATCCTGACCGGATATTTTCGAAATATTTTTCATTAACCCCGAAGTTCTATTTACTCTTCGTCGCCGATGGGCTAATTCATGCCGTTTTTATGGCCAAGTTTATATTGCTTAACTTCCACTTAAATATATTGATATTCTATTGGTCAGTATTTTGCATTTATAAACAGATTTATTGAAAATCCAACAAATCGGAACACTTAATAACTCTAGAGGTGAAAGAGTTTAGTGAGTGCAATAATTCACCATATTTTAAGTTCAAGTCATTGTTTCACCTTGAACCAATTCATACGAGTTGTGGAGATGTTTGAGCGTCAGAGAGGAGCTGCATGACAAATTTTTTTTGGGATTATTCACTTTTTCAGATTATTATTTTCTTTTTTTAAAAAGGAGGATTATTCGGCAAACAGGTCACTTGTTTCCGCTGTTTTCATTAATAGATTATCATAAATAGTTTATTGGGTCAATATTTTGTCAAATTTCTCAAAATTAGAGTCTGAATTTACTTTCATAATTCATTTCAAGATCAGAAAATTTTTACACTTAATTTAATAAATCTAGAGAGAAATAAAAGGTAGAATAAGCAAAGTGATTGTTTTATCTAAAAAGTTCCAAAACTTTAGAATTGCATAACTTTTTAGCGTTCAGGGAACTTTTTCCACTCCGATTGGCTGTAAATTTATTGATTTGCTTTTATAAATTAGTCAGATTTTCTTATCAAAAACCTCAATTCGACCCCGCTATTGGGCATAAAATGTTGGTACAGCTTGGTCTACCGACCGCTAAGTAGTTGTAATGGGAGATTCCTTTATGAACTGACATCTTTTTATTGTGTAAACCATTGGTTAGTATAAATCTCAATTGGAACCGAACCAATAAAAATGAAATCACATATTGTTTCTAGTAAATTTTTAGTATTTTGTTATGAAATTTCTTTTAGTAGCTCCAATTATGAACTACCAAATCAATTTATACATAAGAAATGTTTGTTTTCCAAATTAGGAAATTAGTAAATTTTTAATTATGAGGTGTACGCTCTCAAAGAGAATATCACAAATATTTTCCCGGTAATTTTTTTTTTTTGTTTGAAGATTACACCTTCACGGCAAGGAAAATTCCTCAATAGTCTCATCCTATCACTCATAGTTGAAAATCTTAATTTAATTTGTTTTGTAATTGGATTATTTTTTTTAAGACTAGACCTTTTTTATATTTAAACCATCAATAAAATAAAAATATTAATATCTGAAAATCCAATAAAATTTGTGGAAAAACACTTGAGCTAATGGTTTTTTTCCAAATAAAAGAGCTCTTTTAATATTTCCAATTTTGGACTATCCAATAATTTTATGATATATTATTGGTACTAATCCAATTTAAGAAAGTAGTAAAAATCTAATAGTGAAGTATTCATTTTGAAAGCTAATCTCCCATATTACTAATTGATTACAGGATGTATTAATTATAATTAAATTTTGAGTCACAATGATAGAAAAAATGTTTTTTCAAAAATGATCAACAACTTTAATGTATTTCCCAAGAGTAAAAATCGCTTTAAAATTAGGTTGAAATTTTACAAGCTCAAAGAATAATTAAATAAGAAGCCCTGTTTGTTCTTTCCCTCTTTTCGAAATAAGCGAAATGACACAACTATCTTTATCGAATCAACTATGGAGTTAGCTATGTCTACCAACTTAGGGAAGATATTGTTTTTTTCAGAATTTTTGAACACAAAAAAAAAACAATTAACTCGAAAAACAGCTCATAATGTTTTTTTTAGGCAAATATTAAAGTTCTAGATCCATGGCCTCCAAAAGAATCATCTAATGTTCTGCTATTTCAACTACACAAACTGGTTATCTTTTTTTTTTTTTTTTGTATCACGGAATTTTAAACTGGTTATCATTGATATTATTCATTTTCTTCAATATAGCTTCCTGATTAAGAGGATTTCTAATTTGAGTAAAATAACATCATTTCTTGTTTTAAAGGTCTATGAATAAATAATCCAATTGTTTTTGATATTTGTAATTAAGGTGCCTTTGTTTACTTGAAAGGCTCTTAACTCTTTCGTCTCCATGTATGAAGTACTCCGATTTGCTCAATTTATGTAAACTTATTAGCCAATTTCAACAGTTTGGCCAATAGAATGTTAATTTTTTGAATGGAAATCAAGGCAGCATAAATATTGGGCATGAAAATGGCACGGAATGGCCCACCGGCGACGAAAGAGTCTAAGGTAGACAGTATCAATTAGAGATGCGTACCTTAGTGTCGGAACTAACGGTACAGCAAAAAGCTTATTTTTAGGTGATTAAAACTGATGGACCTATGGATTGATTTATTTGGGGGTTCTTACTCTTAGTAACAAAACAATATATCATTATCTGTATTTTCCAAACTGTTGGCTGATTATGCACGAGCCGTGTATCAATTAGAAGATAAAAACAAATTAAAGACATATAATTGGTCCAAGTCAATTATATTAATTATTGTGTTGTCGGTGGGCAATTTAGTGACATTATCATTGCCAATACTAGTGCTGCTTTGATTTCTGCTTTGATAAATTAACGTAATAATGATTAAATATACGAAATTGACAAATATATTCGCATAAATTTGGCAAATCGGTGTAATTAACATACATGGAGACGATAGATCAAAGCCAAGTAAGAAAACGCATTATTCAGCTTCAGTTTAAAAATTCCGGGAATATTTTTATCAAATAAATTTATACTTTGTAATGAGGATATTTATAGACAAGTAGCTGAAATTTACGAAAAAAAACTAGAATCATAGACAATTTCACATTTAGACCCATTATGTAAAGATAAAAAAAATTTATATTCATATATTTTAGTCTAGCATAAGTACATGTCGATTAAACCTTTAACGTGCAGTGTTCTGTATATATTACCATTTTTAAAAGTAAAATGGCATCATTTGTAATTAAAATCTAATATTCAATGGGATGTAAATTTATAATAAGGCAAAAGAAGGTATCATGAATTTTGGTTATTGATAGTGGCACTTTTAATCCATCTAAAAGTTAGAGTTAAAATAGTCAAAAAAATTTGAAAAATTATTTTTATGCATAATTTTTTGGAATTTAAAACAGCCTAATAATATGTTTATTTTGCGTGTGTAAAGAAGATATTTTACAAAAATTCAAGTGCTAATATCATTTTATAAAAATTCGAAATATGCTCCATAAATTGAAATGACTAAGCGTTATTCACCGGAACTTCAAATTTCCCAAAAATAACCCTTTCAGGAGATACGATCAAAAAATATTTTCCACTTTTGGTAGACAAAGGCTTTTTTAAAAAATACTGGCTTATAATTTGATATTGATATCTATCATCTCAAAAAATGATAGGCTTTACAAATATATAGTTGAGCTATTTTTGGGTTAAGTAAGGTTTAAATTTTTGGAGATATTATAATGGCTCATATGTAAATTTTTAGCTCATCCCTTTAAAGCTTTATTTGAAATATTTTTTTATAATATTTTCAAGTAAATTATTGATATTCATTATGAGTGCTATAGGAAATACATTGATAAAAATTATAAAATCAAAATGATATAGATTGAACACAGCAAATAAAATATTGTTTGTATTAAAATGGAAATAAAATAAGTTTCGGAAGAATAAAATTAATCTTGGCTTTTAATGATCTTACTCATCCAAAAAAAAATAAGCCGAAAAGTCCTTACTAATATGATGCAGTTTGAAATAAATAATATTTTTCTGGGATTATAACTGATTTATAATCAACACGGATAATGAAAAAGTTATCTTTTTGCAGATTCTTTATCGTATAATTATACTATTAGGAATACATTGGCCTATACACACATTCATATTTGTAAAAGTCGATAAAAAATTTCTTAAAATAAGGTTCTTACCGAAAAACTTACTTCTAAAAAGGGATCTGCGAAGCGAATAGATGGCAGAAAGGTAGAAGTATATTTAATATTCATTTCGTTTATTTTCGAGCAAAAAAATTCTGTGAGAACGTAGGCTTCAAATGCATCAACTTGAATATATTTAAAACATAGCAGGATAAAACCGCAACATATAAAAATTTACATTTTATAATAATGACGGCTCTAAATACGTGCTTACATAGATATCCGAAAATTCTTCGTCCGCGAAGTTTTTTGATGATGAGTTGGAAATCGAGTGGATATTTTTTTTACTTTTTTGATATGGTAATCTCTCGGAAGATATTTTTTTTCATAAAATCCCGCTAAGTTAGGAGGAAAACTATTTCCTCTTCACTTTGATATTCGAATCTTTCGTTGTCGGTGGGCTCTTTTATGCCATTTTCATGACTAATATTTTGTTACTTTGCTTTCCGCTTTGATAAATCGATGCACTATTATTCAAGATCTTTCAATTGATAAATATCTTTATTAGAAATTCATTTATCCGGAATACTATGCGTATAGTGGAGACGAAAAATCATAATCCTGAAGAAATATTATGTTTATTATTGTATAAAAACCCCGATTTTACTAAGAGTATGTTTCTACCAAAAATTAACTAATGAATTTAGATCCTAGGTCCATTTAATTTAGGTAAGTTTACATAAAATCAAAAATATTCCCAAGCTGGCTTATGTTTATAGTTATTATATATTTTGACGTTTTTTTATTCAATAAATATCGCGAGAAAAAAAAGATAATCAGGTAAGCATAATTTATAATCTACAAATAAATGCAAATTTGAATTTTTTTTGGCTTAGTTTGCCAAATATTCAATTCCATAACACTCCAAATTGGATATCAATTTTTTTTTTTAACATAATTTATTGGGTATGTTAGTTTATTTTGTAAACCTCGTCCCAACTAGAAAATCCTCTTACAAAACTTTGGTTAGTTAAACTATATTTTAGATTTTGGGAAAAATAATCATTCTGAGATTTTTCTTTCCTTTTTTGCATACTTGAGTCTTATGATCTTTGGTCTAATGGAAAAGTGCATTATTTATTCCAGTAATGGTTTATTTATTTTTTTATTGATCTCATCGGGAAAATAAGCATTGTAAATATTTATTTTTTATTTATTCAATGTTAAAGAAATTCAATTTGATATTTGATATTAGCATTTATTTATTCACAAGTATTTTTTCTATAAAAAAAAAAACTTGTAAGTTAATTAAAATATTTCCTATTATTATTTGTATAAAACTTAATAGAAATGGCTTTTAAGCATTGGCAGTTAGCCCATTCCAGATCCAAAAATTTATCAAATTCTTATTTGTGTAAATTTTTTATTTCTATTATGATACTTAATAATATCCCAACTACTAAAGCTAGAAAAAAAAAGCGTTATCGTTGAACAAAAAATAATGGGTATTTTTGCACTACCGAACTTAAAATAGTTGATGCGTTAAAACTGTTCTTATTAACTCTTTCAATGCCGATAGTGCAAAAATTACTTTTATTTTTAATTCAATTTTGTCGTTAGATTGATAAAGTTTGTATACTATTGGGTAAACCAAGAAGTTCAGCAAATTGAAAATTTTGGTTTAAACAAATAGGTGTGATGAAAAAATATGGACCCAGAAAAAATTAAACCAACAAGGTGATCGGGGAATTCAATATACTCTTAACTCTTTTGTCTCCATGTAGACCAAGTACTCCGATTTGCTAAATAATAATAAATAAATTTGCTAAATTCAAATATTTAACCAATAGAATGTTAGTTTTACTTCTAGAAATTAGGGTAGAATCAATACCGGTCATAAAAATGGAACGAAATGGTCCACAGGCGACGAAAGAGTTTAATTTGTCAAATAGATATAGGTTTTTGTAAGGCCAATGAATTGTATTAGCGGAAAGAAAAAAACGGCGGCAATAAAGAGATATGAAAAGCTTTAAAATAAAACCTTTTAGCTTCCGTTTACAAATAATATCTCCACTCCAAAATATAAATAGCCATTCCTAGGTATCGGACAAAAAAAAAACTGGGGGTTTTAAGGCTTGGAAATTTCAGATGATTATGATAACAACTCTTGAGATCAATGAGTTGGTCTTGACCCCGTCAAAAATATTTCTCTAAATTTGTAGAAATTAATAATGGTATCAAAATATTCTCAAGAACACTTATATCTTAATCCTTTATTAAAAATTGATCTTGATGATTTAAAAACGTATGAACGTAAGTTTTACCCTTTCCCGGACCAAATATTTATTGAACTCCTATTTGTGGAATTCGAAATTTTCTGTTAGGTTCTTAAAGTAGTTGATCCAGATATCAAATTGATTTTTTAATCAATTTTTTCTACATTAAACGAAAAATGAATGTCATATTCGCATCACTAACCTTGAAAGAGACATATAAGATCTTGATTTTTCAAAAAAAATTAACAATGATGTATTTTTGTCATATCTTTTTAACAAATATGAGGAATTTTGAATGATCAATAAACACCTTGGTTTTTAAAAGTACTGAACTATTATATATTTCGGTTATATTACAATGTAGATCTTAATTTCAAAGAACAAGCTTACTAAAATAATTAATTTGTAAAAAATGATAATAAAACGGAAACACCTTGAAAATAGAAATATTTTCTACGCCTTGAAATTATGGATAAACTAATCTTGTCAAATTTATTTAAAAAAAACCCCCTAATTTTTATCAAATCTCATCCTTAATGTTTATCATGTTCTACAACTTATGTCACCTAAAAGAAAATTATAAGTGTAATCAAATGTTCGATGTTTTAGTTTAACCAAGATTTTTAAAAAAAATTAGCAACAATGCAAAATAGGACAAAAATACAAAATATTTTAATAAAAAAACGGAAAGTAATCGATCGAACTTATATTATAATTCCTGAACTGCCTTAGAAATGGAGAAAATATTCTAGTAAAAAATGACTCTAATCAAGTAAAAAAACAAGATTATTATTGGTTTGCAGAATATATTTAATTTGTTTGTTTTTATTTCAAGATTTAGCGCGGATCTCTGTAGTTTTGAAGAAATAGGTAATCGAAAAATTATTATTACTTCCTTTATTGAGAACAGTTTGTTTTATAAATGGGATTTCTCTTTGAAAGCAAACACTTTGCTATTAAATTTTTACTACCTTCCTAATTAAGAAATGTAGTAATGTACAAAAACATTAATTATATAAGTGAATAAATCAACTAGGAAAAATCATTTTAACTCGATTGGTAGTAGAGTGAGTAACCTAATTTCGAAAGGTTAATACTAATAAATTTATTGGCAAAAAATGATAATGATTCAGCCGAAAAGCTTAAATGACATTTTGTCCAATGATTCCTTCAGTAAAAAAAAGTCTGAATTCAAAAAGAGTCTCCCAAATTTATTAATAGCGATTACTATATATACTTATCAAATTGGATCTAAAAATTTTAAATATAGTTAAAATCATGGTAAGACTAAATTACCACTATAAATATTTATTTGTATTATTAATCCTTTATGCGCCCAAAAATGCGTTGAATTCCTATTTGTGAAATCTAAAAAAAATTATTTGATTATATAATCAATTAAACCTGCTGCTATTTTTGATTTTTAAAATAGGGGATTTGTATTGTAGAAAATTTTTTTCCATTTTATCATAATGGTTTGAAAGGGTTAAAAGCTCAAAACTGATGTACAATATGATTTCAATAGGTTAATTATTAACTATAAGATAAATTTCCCCTAAAAAATAAAAAAAAGCACTTCATCATTTCGTTTGTATTATACATAGGCAGTTAATACGATAGATTTTAAAGCAATATTTCATAATTGGTAACAGACCATATGATTTTGGATCTTTTACGGATAAAAAAATGGAGATATGAAATAATAAGTGCATAGTTACCAATAAATTCAGAGTTTTATAAAATCGGTAACATATGGACATATTTGGGAGAACCTTTTCAAAAAAAGACTGTTTTAGGTTGCGTTAACCATTGGCTATATTTAATTTTAATCAAAAACAAGCCAATAAAAATGATAAATACACTAGCTTTAATAAAATCCTAATATTTCTCCGATAAAGGAATTGTTTTGCTATTCCTGTTTTATCCAATAAATTTACACTTTTGATTTTACGACATACTTCCAAATTACGAAGTAGCAAATTTTTAATAAGAAAATATTCGAACTAAAAGAGAATTCCCTAATTACATTTTTAAGCTTTGTATGTTCTTGATTATTTTAATTGGCCCCCTTCCAAAATGAAAACATATTGCTCAGCGACCCTATATATTAGCCATTCCAAGGACCCTTAATTTAATAATAAAAAACTCCAACTTCGGGGCAGAAATTCCTGCAATCAATCTGCAATTGTAAAACTTCAAATTCAATTGGCCTTATTTATAGATCTACGAATATTTTATATGAATTAAAAATATAGTTTTAAAGTTGATCGAAAAACGTAGACCTTTTTTATATCACCGGCGCTAACCATTTCCGGTCCAAATTTGTGCCTCACACCCTCTATTACTTATTAACTAATTCAATTGGATACATTTCTTAATATATTCTATAATGTATAAATGATATTTTTTTTACATGATAGAACTGAATAAAAAATAAAATCCATTTTTGTACCATCGACCCAGAAAGGGCTAAAAGGATTTTGCATTACAATCCATAAAAGTAATGATAATATATATATATATATAATAATACATTTTTTATCAGTAAAAATTTACTTTCCTGTCAAATTGTATCAACCCTGGTCAATTTGGATCGAAGTCGGTCATACTGTATTTTTTTGAGTTCAAATTGTATCTTTCGTTAATAAAAATATGTCGATTTACCTTTTGATAAAGCATACCCCTCACAACTGCAATACAATAAAACGATATATTTTACGTATGCTATCAATTTACTGAGCTATTTAATTTTTTTCAATTGATTTTTTCAATCAACTTCATTTACAGTATATTTGAAATCAATAAACCCTAACAAACAACTAAATTTTTGAAATAGACAAAGTTATTGGATTTGAATGGTCGTAGCCAAGCTGGCTAATTGTAAAGACTATACAATTTTATTATTTTAAAAATACGAAAAGCAGCAATTAGAAAAGCATTTATCTTTGGGTCAGATCTATTTTTATTGATGAAATTAATGAAAATATTTATTAGACTCTCTTGATAAATTTATACACACGAAACCCTAGACATCCTTAGGTCCTCTAAAGTCATCAAGGATATAAATAAAAACTTCTCAATCTGAGTAAACACATTAGCGATACCAACACAATAAATGTACCATCGTTTGTCATTTATAAACTTTTATTTATAAATATTTTTGCATTTTTACTTTTGAAAAACTTTGCATTATATTTTTTGTTAACCTTATTAGTTTTTTACGTTTTTCCTGGAAATTGAGAACCTTTTCGATTAGGCACCGGATAGATTATTTTTATCTTTGGGGGATTAAAAGAAAATATTAAGAGTTTAAATTGGTAAAAACCTTAATGTGGACTATTTTCCAACAAAAAAAAGATTATCAATTGCTTAAATGACGGGGTTTATTTAATAAACATTTTTTTTTTGTAATATTTCCATAAAATAAGACGCTTTCTATTTCAATGGAGTTTAATATTATTTTTCTTTGGTTTTTCATGCCCCGGAATTTTTTCTTACGTCTTATAAATATTTTATTTTTATAACTCTAGGCTCATTGTTTTTATTAGGATTATTCACACAATTAATGAATTTTTTTAATCTAATAAAGATATTTTGAACCATTTTGCTTAAAATAAAAATATCTTGCAAATCTTTGGAAAATAATTATATCTTGGGATTTATTGGATAATATTTTTTCTGTTTTGCTTTTAAAAAATATCCTTTTTGAGAATTAACTTAAAAAATTGAAATATTTTTATTAGTGAACAATACAAATTGTCCGCTAAAAATAAAGTACGACAGACTTCGATCCTAATTGACCGATTCTTATCGGCTAACCTTTTTTTATCTTAAAGTACAAATTATAACAAATTTCAATGTGTTTTTTTTTCAATAAAACGTTTGTATTGTCAAAAAAATCTACGACATTTTTGACAAACTGCTCTGAAACGTTTAATTACAGAGAAATACTTTTCTCGGATAACAAAATTATTTTTTCTTCGCTTAGACCAGCTGACCCCTTTAAAGTGGGATAAGAAGAGAGTGCAAAACAGAGTTTTTATTCTAGTTAACTTTACATAATCGTATTCAAGAACAAAATTTATAATCCTATTTGCTTCCTTTTCCAGCGGGAAAAAGGAGTGGCATATCAAACAGATCCCGCTTATATACTGAAAACCGGTGGGGCCACTTATATTTACGAATATCAAACATATTTTAATCATTTACAGGTGAAAATGCGCCATCTTAAAACAAAATCCTGTGATACAAAAAAAAATTATAGGTGAAAATGTATTGAATTTCTGTTTGCGTAAAAACGATGTTTTTTATTCTATAGATTTTAAAACACCATTCTAACAATAAGGGGTATTTTTTATTAAAATGGTTGTATTAACCGAAAAACATAAATCGCTTCCAACATTTCCTGTAAGAGATAAGGTAGCTATTAACACTTTTGTATTCGGTGGGTCAATTCATGCCATTTTCATGTCCAATATTTATTTTTCCTTGATTTCAGCTTATAAAACTAAAATATTGTTGATTAAATTGTTGAAATTATAAACAGTATATGTGGAAGTGCTCTGCACTCCGATTTGTTTTGGAGGCTCATGGTGTCAGCTGTGCCAACCGCACTTTTAGTAGCAACCTATTTTTTAAGCTAAGATTATTATTCTAGAGATTATATTACAATAAAATATTAAAAAATGGTCAATTGATTGTACTAAGTAATAATAAAATGGTAAGAAATGTAGTGTAATCAATATCCCAAGCATTTTTAAGGAATAAATTTGGAGCGAATATGTACTCTAAAAATCCACACTTTGTCTTGAATCTTTATTAAGGGTTTTTATACTTTTTTTTTTTGTATCACAGAGTTTTATTGTAAGATAATGTTATTAAAAACTATACTAAAAAAATATGAAAAAAAGAAAAAGACATAGGAAAGAATATTATCCTAAATATAATAAGCCCCTCTATCGGACTACCGGCAACGTACCTACAGGAAAGGGGTTCAATCTACCAACCGAAATATCCCCCCCTCCTGACATTGCTTCAAGTAGGCTGGATGACT
>LSSL01007720.1:0-18295 GCA_001953115.1 Smittium mucronatum | reverse complement strand
GTTCGGATCGACGAAGAAGACGGAACTGCCCCGCAAAAAGTGGTTTGCGGGACTGCCGAAATTAACCATGAATCCACGCAGACACATGAGGAAAATGGACCTGGCAGCGCGAGAAGTCTTGACAGAGGAAGTAGCGTCCCTCCTGGAGAAGAAGGCCATCGAAGAAGTAAAGACCAGAGACTCCGGATTCTATAGCAACCTCTTCGTTATGCCAAAGAAGACAGGTGGACTCAGACCGGTTCTGGACCTTAGGAAATTGAATCTGCACGTCGAGCAGAACAATTTCAAAATTGAATCACTGAGCTCGATCTGTCGCCTGATACGCAGGAAAGATTACATGACATCTCTGGATCTAGAGGATTCATTCATGCACATATTGATCCACAAGTCGTGCAAGAAGTTTTTGCGCTTCTATTGGAACGGCAGAGCATACCAGTTCAGAGTCTTCACGTTTGGCCTTTCCCTCAGTCCACACACGTTTACGAAAATTCTTCGACCGATATTGACATGGGCGAGGAAGAAAGGGATCCGAATTTCTGCCTACCTGGAAGACCTCCTGATAATAGGAGAGTCGAAGGAGAAATACAGGGAAAATAAGGAAATAGTGTATTCCAAGCTTTTAGAGCTAGGATACAGGATCAGGTTGGAGAAGTCGTCCATAACGCCATCTCAATCTATAACCCACCTTGGAATGATAGTCAATTCACGGGAAATGTCCCTCAAAGTCCCTTCTACCAAGATCCGGGATCTCCGCCGAGAAGCCACGAAATTATTGAACACCTGGAAAACGACATTGAGATGTCTATCGAGCTTCATAGGGAAAGCTCAGGCGATGTCAATTTCCCTTCTTCAGGGACGTCTGCTCAGGAGGTTATTAGAATTGAAGAACCAATCGCTGTCGAAAGTGAAGTCTTGGACATCGATAGTAATACTTACCGAAGCAGCGATCCAGAACCTGCTCTTTTGGAAGAACCAGCTGAAGTTATGGAATGGCCAGTCGTTTCTGCCCGAGATTCCAGAGATGGAAGTCTTTACCGATGCCAGCGACACAGTATGGGGGATAGTTGTGGGCTCACATACCTATTCAGGCTTGTGGATACCTACCCAGGAATCGATGCATATAAACGCCAAGGAGCTATTGACAGTATTATATGCACTCCAGCTCCGGAATGTTGTTGGTCGGTCGGTATTAATATATTCCGACAATACCACCACGCTGGCATACGTGAGGAAGTTTGGAGGTACTACCTCCCCCAAATTGCTAGAGATTTCAGAGGAAATATGGGAGCATTGCCTGAGGACGAATACTCGACCTCAGGTAACTTACGTACCGTCAGTGATGAACCCGGCCGATGCTCCGAGCCGGTTAACAGCGCAGACCGAATGTTCTCTATACACCCAAGCGTCTGCAACGATAAACTCGCTGTATGAACCTCACGACGTGGATCTATTCGTGAATTGGACGAACAAGAAAGTAGAGTCGTACTACAGCTGGTATCCGGATCCCAAGGCTGTAGGCCAAAACTCCCTAGCGTACAATTGGGCAATATTGAACAGTCCTTACGCCTGCCCTCCATGGAATCTAATCCAACAAACGATCCAGAAGGTGCGCCGGGAGCGTCTAACAATTACGCTGGTAACTCCGCTATGGAAGACAGCGATTTGGTTCCCAGATCTGCAGAATCTATCGGTCAATCAGCCATTATTACTACAAGCGACAACAGTAATACCAGACCCAAGAAGCAGAAAATCACCGAAGTCGAAGAACAAGCATTGGTGCCTGATAGCATGGAGAATCAGCGGCGCATCCTCCAAGCACAAGGTCTGGCCGATACAGCCATTGATCTTATCGTTTCCAACCAATGAGCGACCAAACGGCGATCAAGATATCACTCAATTCAACAACAATTTCTGAAATGGCATATAAGCAATAACCCTTCAGAACCCGTACAGGCAAGCCATGTAGTTAACTTTTTAGCACACATATTCACTAACAAGAATCTGAGTGTGAATACAATTAAGGCTTATAAATCAGCAATAATAAGTCTCGTAGCAGAGCCGAGATCAATTGAGAATCCCCATTGTCTTGCAGAATTCTTAAAGGCCATAGACGAAACAGAGATTAAATCTTTCGTCAGACCTACGATAGATATACCCCCAATAATATCAAGATTACAAGAATGGGGCGACACTTGTGACATCTACATTAAGAATTTAACAATCAAGACATGCTAGCTTCTTGCAATATGCGGATTTTTACGTGCAAGTGATATACATCGGATTGACGATGCAAGGACCAAGATAATAAACGGGATCTTGAAATTGGTTATTGTAGCACCAAAAGAGAAACGTAATGGCAAACCCATAGAGCGCCCATGTAAAATAGGTAGCCATCCGAATCCGATATTCTGCCCTGTAATAGCTTATAAAGTATACAAAGAAAAAGTTGCAGCAGACTTATGTCTGACGCCACACGCTAACGATAGCAATATTATAGTTAACAGGTTGTTTAGATACGTTAAGGATCACAACAAACCACTATCTGTGAATAGCATAACGCGCCACGTACATGCATTGTCTAAGTTGATATCGAGGCCGCCAAACACTCCGATTCCTAAAGAGAGAGCAATCGGAGCTAAATTAGCAGCCAATTCAGGTGTTCCAGCCGATAACATCTTATCACACGCATTTTGGTCTAATTATACCATGTTTGACACGTATTATCGACTAAATCGTAGTACAGACTCTAATATCACGGAATCAGTACTACCTCTGGATTAACTTAATATGAACACCCCTTGAAGTATAATGTAAGATTAATCAATATTATACGAAGGGGGTGGTCATATTAAGTCCCACCCACCCGTTCCCATATACCTTTGCAGAAGATGATAAGGATACCATAATACCGTACTTTCAGTATTATAGCACAGAAAATTTTATATACACATTTCATTTACGTATTATATTTTTATTGGCTTTTGGAAGTTCGATTGTGTTATCCAATAAAAGATGGTAACACTTAATATGACCACCCCCTTCGTATAATATTGATTAAACTTCGCCCTAAAGGGCTCGATTAATCTTACATATTCTTGGATTCTGTATATTTTTTTGCCATTTTTTTTAATATTATATATCATATGGAATTATTAACACAAAGAATTATGGTTTGATTAAATTGATTTTTTTTGGTTTGATTGAGTGGATTTTATCCTTGATATCAGAATCCTTTGAATTAATAATTTACACTATTTTAAATTTTTAATTATATCAAAGAAAATAACGTATGAATTTTGGTTATTTAGAAATAAAATCAACAATTAAAATTTTCTCCTTGATAAAAATGAGGAATATTAAGTTTTCAAATCAATTCCCTCATCTATATTAACTAAGATATGATTTATATTTATATTTATATTTATATAATACAGTGTTTTAAATTGCTAAAAGAAGTGTATGTTTTCAAAAAAATATCAGATATGCCACATTATTACTTAATAACTCTGTTAATTATTAAATTCTAGGTATATTTTAGAAATTTTAATTGATAATGGTACAATTTTTTTTTGTTTTCTAGCTCTTTTTTTTAAAAAAATTATCTTTAAATAATAAAGCAATTGGTATTTAATAATTTAATTTATATATGGAATTTATTCGTGATATTTTTTGAGTCTAATATATTCAAAATATAAAAAAATAAATCACTGGAAGAAATTATTTAATTTAAAATATTCAAAACCAATTATCATATTATGTTATTAAAGCTTATATATTTTTACATTTTAAAAAAAAAAATTTACTCAAAATTTATATGTATATTGAATGAAAAATTCATGATTTTGAAAGATGCCATATTTTTCATTTTTTTAAAAAATTTATACTTTATGATTTTCCTAGGTGATAATATTAATTTTTTCGAATCTATATTTTATTGTTTATAATTAAAGTAATTCTCAGCATTTGTAAATATTTCCTATTTTTATATAAATTCTCAGATTTTTTTTAGAAAATAATTTCTGAAATGAGTTTGTTTAAAGGGAACGTAAAAATCTTATGAATATTTTATTCCCTTTAATTCAATAATTAGGTGGATTTGATTTTTTTAATGCCTTTGCAATGATAAGATATTTTGAAATTATTATTTATTGCATAAAATATTCAATTAAATAACTAATATAAAAAAAAAAAGTCCTTTCGCTTTAGTGTAATTAAATAATAAAGGAACAATTTTTTTTATAAAATTGGAATTAGATTGAAAGAAAAATATTTTAATTAGATGTTATAAGATTATAATATGCATGGTAAAAATTAAAACCCGCTCATATGAATTATCAATTAAAATAAAATAAATAATATCCACTCAAAAACTCATACCCATCACCAAAAGAGCTTTTTAAAAGCATTTTGCATCATCTAAATTTTATTTTAAATACCTATTTTTTTTATTGGACATTTTTTTATTTAAAAAAAATATTCTTCGGTAGGGAAACCTTTTTGATTGATATTAAACAGAACAGATGATAAATAAAATTTTCATTTTAAAAGATCTGAATTTCTTAAAAATATATTAAAAGATCGAATATACTTATAGCCATCTTTTTTACAGCAAAATATGTGTTTTGTAGCTGAGCTTTCCTAATTCTCTCATTATTCTCTGAACTTTGATTAAAATTTTTTTTAGTGAGCTTCAATAAAAAAAAATAAAAATGGGGGTTTTCATGGTTTAAGTTGTTTAAATTTACAATCTTAATTCCCAATGAATCAGATTCATTATGAAGCATTATTGGGATAGTTTCAGTCTCTCAAAACATAACAATTAAGATTTTATTGGAAAATTTGTCTCTTTATTAAAAATTCGTGCCATTTTTGTATCTCTCTCCAGATTTCTGAGTCTTAAGCTCCTACTAATATCTTTCTGATTAATAACACTGGAATTTGTCAAATGGCTTGCGGCAAAGTTGTCTAAAACTTTTTAACATGAAATTTTTTTAAAAAAAGGTACGGCTCAAATATAATGATTTTCAGTTAATGTTAAATTTTTATTGAATTTTTTTTCAAAAAGATATGTTTCACTCTAATATCAAAAAGTAAAAACTAGCTGATTACCAAACAAGATAAGTAAATAAATTTTATGCAACCAATTTAAAGTATAAAATCCTCCCGCTAATCGCGAGAATAAATTAATTGTATCTTGTTTTTTTCATTATATTTAAAAGCTAAAGTAGCATTAAATAACTTTAATATCATTAAAAAATTCTAATATTTAATAAATAATAAGAAAATAGTTATGAAATATATATTCATGTGCCATGTAATTTTATACCATCTTAAATCCAAATTTATATAAATTTAATTCATTACTTTATTTTTACAAAAACTTGGTATTTTAAAATTATTTCAGTATATTATAATCTCTTGTTAATATAGATCGCATAGGTTTCCATATTAATGAATATTTTTAATAAAAAAATGGACGATAACAAAATCTTTTTTGGTTATAAAACGCATGTAAAAAGTAATTTTGGTGATGGTAATAAGATTTTGAGTAGATCGCATTTGTATTTAGCTTGTTTGACTGAAATTTGGCAAAAAAAATAACTTACCTAATATTTGCATTTTTTGGATAATAGAATATACACCCCTAAACACCAATAATTTATCTCTAATAATAGTTAACTGAAAATATTACTGATTATAGTAAGCTTTTTTAGTGAAAAAGGATGTTTGAAATAAATATAAAATCTATTAACTAAATATTAACCTGTTATGAAATAAAATATTTATATTAAATGTAAAATTCGATTTATTATTGCTAGATTTTATGAATATAACAATAAAAATAATTTTATTGAACGAGTAATATAGCTTAATTATCCAAATAGTATAAAAAAAAAAAAAAGTTTAGAATTAAAAAAACAAATTTCAGATTTGTTGATAATTATTGCTTTATGCATATATATGATAAAAAATTGATTCTAAATAATAACATTATTCTAAAATCCACCAATAATATTTTTGATATAATTTTATCACGATCACTTAGAGGTCAAAACCAAAAAAAATGTATCTCAAATACATTCATATATACAGTATATATGTGTAAGAGATTCAAATTATGGTATATATTGGTTGTATAATATTCTAAATGAATTTTAATTATATTAAGAGAGAATTTAATGAGAAAAGAAGTGAATGGATTAATAAAAGGTATATTATCATCGAAATTTTTAGAAATCTACATCCTTAAGAAAATATTCTTTTCATAAAGTAAAAGATATACAATTTGACTGAATAGGGGTAATTTCATGCAATTTTAAGATAAAAAATTATCCACATAAAGCCTTAAAAGTTCTTAGAATAAAATTTCTGAGACCGAGAAATAATCAATTTTAACTTTTCTACTCATCATAACTCTATTAAAATCTTATTAAATAAAAATGATTTTTTTACATCACTTCTTTTTTAAAAAAATAACTAATCGTTGAAAAAATCTTATTCTTAGTAACAAATTAATTAATATTATTGTACTATTTGATCTATTATTTAAACTAATATTTTATGTATTATCCATCATTTCAAATATAAGTCTATTAAAAATCCAATAAAAATCACAAAAATTATAAAAAATGCAAGTTTACAGATTATCTAATATATCCAGGATTATTCTGTATAATATACAGTTCGCAAGAAAAAAGGCTTCACCAAAAAAATAGTCCTTCAAAAATTATGTATACGTTTTAAAGAGATAATATGTTCAATTTTATGTATTTATCCTTAAGTACGATTGATTTTTTTTTTTTTGAATAATTTGATTCACAGGTCTATCGGTTATACATAATTAAATATATTTCAAAAACTCCCTATAAATCCTGTTAAAAAATAATAAATTTAAATGATAAACCTATTACTCTTGAATTTTTTAATAAAAATAAAAAACTACTAGTAATTCAAAAATTGAATCAAAATAATGTTAAGTGGGAGTATTTTTTTTAAAAAAAAAAGTATAAAAAAACAATTATAAAACAGAACAATCATAACGGAATTATTTTATTCTAAATGAATTCAAAAAGTATACAAAATCTTCTAATTATACGCATTTTTTTATAAAAAGTGATATAGATGCTTATATACTCATAATGTTGGAATTTTTTTATCTTATTTAATATTTTCATTTAAAGTTGAATAGAACTTCTCTTTGAATAATACGCATTAAGATATCTTAAACTTATATATTTTCAGTCGAAAATGTCAATAAAGTACCTCTAAAAGTAAAAAAAGCATAAGATTTTATCAGAAAAAGTAATAATTCGAGATTTTTATTCTAATTTTTAAATTGTATAGAATATTTACGGGATTTTTAAAGGATTTTTTTTCTATTATTCGCTTTAAAACTTTAAAAATATTCTAAAAAACCGTATAAACCCCCCTAAAGCAAAAAAAATTGATTTTTTTTATTTCTTTTATAATTAATTTTAAAATAAATTAATGATATTAAAATAAAATTTCGCGATATAAAAAAATATTTATTTATTGAGCTATTGAATATAAATTTTTTTTAGAAAGTATATAGGCACTAAAACGAAAGTTTTTATATATTTTTTAATTTAATTTTACGCAATTTTTTTTTAAAAAGACTCTTTTTTGAATTTTTTTTTATATGGAGAAACATCAAAAATACTGAAATTGGAACATATAATTATATGAAATTATAAGGCCATGGTTTAGGAAAATATAGATCAGAATAAACTATGGAAAGTGTTTAAAAAACTACATACTTTCCAAACATAGATAGTATTAGATAATTATTTAGCTTGTTGGGAAATATGTAAAAATTGGAACCCCAGTAATAAACTAAGATTTTTTGACAAATATATCGGGAAATAAATTCGCAAGATTATAAGTTGATTTAGTTGATATAGGATTATCCGAAATTGCATAAATCAAGAATAATTTTATAAAGTAAGCCATTTTTTACATTTTAACAGGATTGCTTAACTGAAACGAAATTCTTTCGAAGTTTTGAACACTCTAATTTTTTTTTATTTAAATTATAGAATATCCCGAAAATTTTCAAGGTCGAAAATTGAAAACATTTTTTTTATTCAAAATTTATCTAATATTTATTTTATCTAACTGAATAATTCTCTGTTTTTAACAGAAAAAGGAATAAAAAAAAATTATTGATTAGGAAGAAGGGGAATATATCATACTTATAAATTTTTTTGGGAGACAATATAACTTTATTAAGGCTTATACCTCTCTTTAAAACATATAGTTAAAATCAAAAACATATTTATGTATATTTTGATTCCTTACTGCTCAAATATAATGAATTTGATGAAGATTGGGATGGGGGGGGTGGTTGAAATAGCCCCTACGATTTTTGATTAATGTAAGAATAATATTTATACAACAAATTTATGACGAAAGCACCTTAAAAATATAATATAAGAAAATATTCCGATAAAATAATATTCAAAATATCTTCTTTGAGAGATAATAGTAATTCAGAAAACATATTAAATCTGTGAAATTTATTAATAATCTATCAAATATTATCTCAAAACTTTTTAAAAAATTCAAATATTATTGATACCATAGATTTTTTTTATAACAAAGATCTTGATTTGGATGAAAAATGATAGATTATACGATACAATATGGTGAATATATTCATTCAGCGTGATCTATTTATCTTTTTATTTTTGAGGATGAGAAAAAATTGAGTATATCAAAACTCCAAATGGTGAGGTCAAAAAATGAACCGATTTCTGATTATAAAATCAGAATAAAAATAAGTATTAAATGCATAAAAAATATTTAATTGAAAATTTTGGAATTTACTGATTCAATATTATAACAGAAAGAGCTGGTGGTAGTTGTATCATTTGTGCATAAAATCTGCTCTCATGACAGAAAAACTCACAAAATTTTTTTCAAGCTTACTACTGATATATCGAAGAATTATATAATACAAAAATTTCAAATAAAATGAGTTCAGAGATTAATAATGGCATAATATGAAACATGGATATAATTTTTATTTAAAGGGATAAATAAATCTAATATCTGCAAATGAGGAAGAAAAATCAAAAAATTAAAAAAAAATCCAGATTATTACAAGATATCAATGAATTATCTGAAAACGACTTTGATGTTAAAATAGGGACAATTAAATAATCATCATATGATTTTTTTAAAAAAAAAATTCTAATTCATTTTACAAGAATACAGTAAAATTTATAAAAAATAAAATACAGAAATATATAAAAACTTTCGTTTTAGTGCCTATATACTTTCTAAAAAAAATTTATATTCAATAGCTCAATAAATAAATATTTTTTTATATCGCGAAATTTTATTTTAATATCATTAATTTATTTTAAAATTAATTATAAAAGAAATAAAAAAAATCAATTTTTTTTGCTTTAGGGGGGTTTATACGGTTTTTTAGAATATTTTTAAAGTTTTAAAGCGAATAATAGAAAAAAAATCCTTTAAAAATCCCGTAAATATTCTATACAATTTAAAAATTAGAATAAAAATCTCGAATTATTACTTTTTCTGATAAAATCTTATGCTTTTTTTACTTTTAGAGGTACTTTATTGACATTTTCGACTGAAAATATATAAGTTTAAGATATCTTAATGCGTATTATTCAAAGAGAAGTTCTATTCAACTTTAAATGAAAATATTAAATAAGATAAAAAAATTCCAACATTATGAGTATATAAGCATCTATATCACTTTTTATAAAAAAATGCGTATAATTAGAAGATTTTGTATACTTTTTGAATTCATTTAGAATAAAATAATTCCGTTATGATTGTTCTGTTTTATAATTGTTTTTTTATACTTTTTTTTTTAAAAAAAATACTCCCACTTAACATTATTTTGATTCAATTTTTGAATTACTAGTAGTTTTTTATTTTTATTAAAAAATTCAAGAGTAATAGGTTTATCATTTAAATTTATTATTTTTTAACAGGATTTATAGGGAGTTTTTGAAATATATTTAATTATGTATAACCGATAGACCTGTGAATCAAATTATTCAAAAAAAAAAAAAATCAATCGTACTTAAGGATAAATACATAAAATTGAATATCATATCTACTTACAGCATTATATCTATTTTATTCAATAATCTAATCAAAATCTTCTCAAAATTACCACACATTTATGAATGAAAAAATTGCTACTAAACATTATTATTTTTATTTCTATATTATTCTATTTAGATATAATACTATTTGAATCGGGTAATATTTCGAAATTATCATTTTTTATAGACATAAATATTCATTTAATTTAATTTTTTGTGTTATTTATATTTTTAAGAAATCATTTGTTTTATAATCATATGATTGTAAAGTGTTATATAGCGATAAGAATAAATATTATTTAAAATATACTTTTATATATTAACAATAAATAAAAATAAATATTAATTTCTCATATCTAACACTTTTTTTATTAATTATTGCATTGATTGATGAAAAATAATGAAGCAACTGTATAATAATAAACATCAATCAAAACCACATTATGTTCAAATTTCTCTTCATCTAATACAACCGGATAATATAAGCCAGGAATTTCATCTGATTTTTTTATAATAAATACCATATTCATAGCGCATTAGAAAAGGGAAAATGAACCCAATGATAGCTATAAAAAAAACATAAGTTCACTCCTAAAATGAATAATAAAATATTTTAACTATTAAAAGTATGAATAATTTGCTTTCTAAACTTAACAATTGCTTTATCTTAATAAAATATCCAGATTTATTTAACAAAAATCAAAAATTTAGAATATTTATCTTGAGCTTTGTCTTTAGCAAGCAGATAAAATTAATCAGAATTCAAAAACGAAATTTATTAATATGCCTAAATAATTTCATATCTAGAAAAAATATCTAATTAAATATGAAGTCTTCATAAAAAATCATTATGGAAGTTACTGCACTGTACACATATAATGAATAAATCAAATCGAAAAAAAAAAAAGTTGATTTAGAATTTCTAACTTTAAATTTTTTTTCATTGACTCAATTATTCGAAAGAATTTATTATTTATCACATACTGTATTTATAAGAAAAAAATATTATTTATAAAAATAACACTGCTCATATTTCAGCAATTTTATAAAATGTAAACTTGGTTTTTTAAAATGCTACTGACACTTTATTGAATATGAATTCTATTAAGGAGTTTTATTAGGTGTTAAGGAAACAATTCGGAATTTAATAATAAAAAAAGAACTTCGCCTTATTCTGTATATCTTCATATAATGAAAAAATACACAATAATATAAATCACTACATAGAATAATCGAATGAATATCTGAGATAAAATACTTTCTTGAACTAATATCATAAGTTAATAAGCCCTATTGTTTTAATTTATTGAAGTATTCAATATAAAACTTTGCTAAAAATGATTTTTTAACATTGAAAAAAATATGAGAAATTATTAGATGTAAATGTAGCCCTAATTTCACAATTTTCTCTCATTAAAAATGTTATTTCTTAGAAAATAAGTCCTGAAACTTTATCTGGAATTTTATTAAGCATATTCTTTGACCCATGTTGGGTTAAAATTTTTGTCTCACTATTATCATTGTATAATATCCATTTCAATTAGATTAATATTTTATATTATATTATATATATTTCAATAATTATTATTTCAACTTTGACATTAAATTACATTAAATGAAATTTTCAGCATCATCAGTCTTGATATGCTAGATTTATAATTAACAAACACAACTAAATTTTATTACTTCCTAATTATTATATATTTAAATATATTTTCATATCAAATATAATTTAAATGCATTCAAAACATAGTGGTTATTATACTAAATAACATGGAATATTTTATAAGGGTAAATAAAGAATAAAAAGTCTATTTTTTTTGTATCCCGGAATTCCATTTCAAGATAAGATCATTAAAAAATATAATAAAAAATACGACAAAAAGAAAAATTATTAATTAAAATAGCATTATCCTATATGCAATAAGACTCTCTCCCGGGATACCTGCCGAGTCTATACAAGATAAGGGTGTAATTACCAAACGAAAACCCCCACCTGTAATTTCTCAATTATGCTGTATGACTGAGATTACATGCAGTCAAGAATTAAGCTCTTTGAAAACGAGCAATATTTCTTTGAATCTATTGAGCTTTTATTCAGAACCTATTTCTAACAGGATTAATAAAATTAGGCTCCTACCCAAACTTGATATTGATCGACATGGATTTCCTAAAAATAGATGCTAGACACTGAGAACCTTCTGACTGTTGATCAATGGAATTTTGTATTAGACTATGTCTTAGCTGTGCTAAACCTATGGTTCTTCATATTTATAGATTATCCTCCTCTGGAATAGCTATCCTCTGAATCTTTATGCACTGTCTCCACTATTTCCAACCAAGAATAATACAACGCATTGTGAAATTTTATTTTAGTCTGCTTAGAAAAGTGCACCATATCAATTTATAGATATGGTACAGAGAAGAAACCGGAGATGAACATCCTATATTATGTAAAAAGTTCAAAAAATCAAAATATATTGGTAGTACTCCCTTTAAATGCCAATCATGTATTTTTTAATTTTTTTTTACGGAGTGTTTATTTTAACATGATAAAAAATATACAAAACATAATTAAAAAAGGTTTGCTAATTATTTTCGACTAATAAAAAAAAATCGACTAAATTGAATTTGAATAAATTAAATTAAATCAAAATAAAATATTTTTAACTTTAACCTAAGTAAAATCGACTAATTTCCTAATATAAATCGACTAAAATTACTCGAATAACATTTATTTTTATATAATTGGGGAAAGTAATAACACCCGTTAATTTATATTATACTTTTCAATTAGCAGATAAGTTTTTTCTGATTATTTCATGTTATCAATTTGAGATTCGAATGAGTACTCTAAATATAGTTTTTTATCATTTTTGAAAATATCATAAATTTTCATTTGCTTTATAAAATCAATTTAATGAATTTATTCAGTTCAACGAAAAAATCGCAATGTAAATGACAAGAATAGGGATATAACAAAATTTATTACTATGAAAAAAATATATAAATGGAATACATCTGATATCAAGGTTAAGTAAAGGTTAAATAAGTTTCTTAGAAAATATCCTAATAATAGTATTTAGATTTAAAATATATTTCTAACAATATATCAAATATAATTTATATTTATTATAAATCAATGATCAATATGAATTGTGAAATTTTTGATATATAAAGTACTGTGTTTCAATGTGCTGTATGAAAAATTTAAACTTCTAGATGTATTATTCAGTTTTTCTTATATTTTCTCTTTTGCGTAGTATGATGTATTCTTTATTTAACGAAATTTTTGTATATTACTTAAAGGCTTGTTTATGTGCTATATGCTATGTTTTGTGTAATATTTGTAATTTTTTATGTGCAATATGTAACACGATGTGTAAACTCTGTATTATTCAACGAGAGATATAGTTTTAATTTATCCAGAGTTAGATCTATTTATACTTTATTACACACTACAATCCAAAATTTATATTCAACTACGATGAAAATATATATTTTCAAGGATTTAAATGAAAACATCAGCGTATTTATTTTACATTATTATCTTATAAATTAGTCAATTATAATTATATAACCAAAAATAAATTTATAAGATAGATTCATGAAACCAAACTAATACATTCTCATTTGATATTCTACAAGTAAAATGGCTATTTTTTCGTAAAAATTATTATACTTGAAATTTCATAAGATTTGAACTCTTTTTTATATTTTTGAACTTGCAGCATTTTTTTGGTTTATAAAAAGATTTTTAGAAAATGAACTTTTTTTACATGTATAATAAAAAAAGTATAGTTTCATTTACCTAAATTATATTATCATTTATCGCATTTCTAATAAATATATGCAATATTTGTTATTAGTGGCATAGATGATAAATTTAGCCTACACGCGTAAAATTTTATCCCTTCAGACAATTTGCATAAATAATTTTATCACAGCTGTTGAATTTATTCATTTTGGGGACAAAGAGTACAGGATTAAATTCATTGGATAATTTTTTTAACGTTTTTAATGAATATTTTAAAAATGGAAAATAGTCGATTTTAATTTGTTGAATTATCGATAACATTCATAAAAGTATGTAAAGCAGTATACTTTGATTTTTTTAGCAAATTGTATTTTTAATTAGACGATTGTATTTCAAATTGGTCTATTTTATTTTATTTTAGTTGTTAAAAAAATCTTTACCTTTAAAAAAGTATGAAAAAAATGAAAATTTTTCAAAAATTATTTCATCCTAACCCACCCCCTCCCCCCGCCACTCTAGCAGCTCCTTATTAACCAGAAATTGGCTCAAGGTAGCTGGTGATTCACTTATAATATTTAATATCAGTGATCCGGAAACACAGATTAAATCCAAAAATCGAGCTGTCACCAGCTCAAAATTTAGACCGGCGGTACCAGCGCAGAGCTGAATTAAAGATTTTTTAGAGCCCCTCCTCTCCAAGGAGTTAACCAACTATTTTTAACAGAAATTTATTGGCTGATAAAAAATCATTTTCTCGAAAATTTCCGATCGGTGCGGTCAAGAACTGTCCGATTGTCTGTGATCTGATTGAATTACATGGGACAAATTCGAAAATTATGTGCTCTACAGTATCTGATGTATGCTGGCTACAGCAGGGACAAAAATATTAAAAAAATTTCGGGAACATTTTTGAGTTTTCAATCCTCTGTACGTTCCAAAAGCTACCAATCTGCATTTTCCCATTTTCCTGAAGACCAAATTTAAACTCAGGTTGCAAGGCAATAATTTTATCCAGCTTCATTTATTTTTTATTTTCCGATCCTGGGTCCAGTGGTTTATTTTTAATCGGTTATTTTTTATGTTTTCTTTTGGTCAGAGATATGAAAGTTTTCCCAGCTTCATTTTCCCAATAGTTTATTGGTTTAATTATTTCGTGATGTGGAGTTTTTCTTTTACTACTACTAATACATCCTTATTATTCCACTCTTTTATGTCTCAAATGAGTGCCTAGATTCAATAGCAAAAATTTTGTTTTTATAGATTCTTTTAAAACGAAAAATAAATTAATTCACACTTTTGATAGTTATTATTAATATCATAATGTGTTTAAGATAAACTTTAAAAGGGTCACAAAAATTCCAGCAGTACTTTATTCATATGGCACTAAATGTGGCAGGCATAATGATTATTCCAAAGCACATGACTAAATTTTTAAAATATCTGCATTTGCTTATAGATTCTGTCTTTGTTATAGATTTTGGAATTTTTTTTATTTTATTATAGCCAAATTTTAAAATCATCTTAGATTTTTTTTATTATCCTAACCAGTAGATTAAATAAAAAATTAGCGGTACAGTGTATTTATCTAAATGTGAAACATCATTTATAGTACTAAAACCCTTGATAGTATACAACTATTGTATATTTTTTTTGATAATAAATAAAAATCGGATTTCCCATTTTGATAAAGATTGTAATATATATTCTTTCTGTTTCAGGAGTTATTGCTAATAGGACCCTCAAATCTGTTATAACTTATAATCAAAAGTTTTTACAGGTTTTTTATAGCAACAAAACTTTTTTTTCACGCAAATAGACCTTTTTTTGCTGGACTTGTGGGGTTATTATTATAAAAAACAAGCCAATTTAACTTATAAGAATTAACATATGCCATTATTGGCTAAAATAAAAAATTTCTTGGGTATTATTATAAGTAATAATTCAGTCCAATGATAACGCTTTTAATATTTGGAAAATTTTTTAGAAGGCCAGACTTTTTTTGACTATGTAGAATATTAGCTACACTTGAATTTATTTAAAACTCTTAGAATAAAGATAGAAAAAAATACCGGCTATAATAAATTAAAAAACTTCACCATAGAAAACCAACCTTTAAAATTCATATTTTGAATCACCCAATAAATTAACACCGGATCTTAGAGCAGTTTTCCAAATTAGGAAAATAATATAAATTTAGTAGGAAGATGTCCGCTATCAAAGAGAATCTCACATTTTCATCAAAAAAATAACTCCAAAAATCTAAAAAAGCGTCTATTTGTAAGGATCAGGTTTAATGGGATAATTTTAATAATAAAAGGTAAAAGGATATACTAGTTAAAAATATAAAAGATAGGGAAAGAGAAAAGTTGAAAAGCTTAGCGATTCCAAAATGTCTTTGCTTCCTTATTTATACCATTTTCTATTTTATAAAAGTCAATTATGCTTATGGGAATATTTCTTCATTGGTTGAAACATTTAATGCGTGTACTGAATCTATTGGTCCATTAAACTATTCGAATGAAAAAAAGGATCTATTGGGATGAAAAAAGGGGTGATTTCTGTGAAAACCCCTGTGATAAATTTTTTTATTTGTATTTATAAGCTTTTTATTTGCTTAAAATACTATATATAGCAAATAATAGTTGATATAAACCTAAATTAAGGAAATTTAACTCAATTCAAAAATCAGATACGGTTATACATAAAGTTGAGCGTTTAAATTTTTTTTTCAAGAATTGGGAAATAAAGTATCCCGAGGTCATAGAATCTCACATATGAGGGATTTATTGATAGTATATACGGGATAGTCTTAATGAAGCGGGTATTTTATAGATAGGTCTGCTTCAGAAAAACTCCAAGAATTATTTTATATCCAATTTAAATGGAGATCTTGATTTTAAATTTTTTTTCTTAACGCAATTCAAATTCCTAATTAGGATATTAGAAATATTAAAATATCCTTTTTTTGTTCAATAGAAATGACTAAATTTAATTTTACAAATATATTGGATAAATTTAATGAATTAATTATCCAGTAAAAGTGATATGCATCAAAATTATATTATCATTAATAATCCCACATACAGTAGCACCCAGCTTTAGTGCGTACCCCATTTGCGTCCCAATAATGTAAATGAGATTTTTGATATTCATTAATTTCTGGTAAAATTTAATAAACTCAATTGGGTAAAAAATATCTAAACCAAAAAAATTATTGTATTACAGTAGAACCCCGCTTAAGAGCGCAATTAATCGGGGTGCTCCTAAAAGAATGAAACACCTTGCCGTGGTTAGGGGCTTAATAGTGTACTTTTCTAATTACACTAAACTTAAATTTCACAAAAAATTGTACTATTCTTGGTTAGGAGTAGTGGGTACAGGGCACAGCGATTCGTAGGACTGCTATTCCAGAGGAAGAACATCTCGAAACAGGAGGAACTGATCGTTTAGCACAGCTGAAACATATTCTAGTAAAATATTCCAGCATTCGACAGTCAAACGGATTCCACCTTACAACAGCTAAGTAGGAAAGCCATGTCGTTAAAGCCCACATTTGGGTAGGAGTCTAATTTTATTAATCCTGTTGTATGTAGGCTCTGGATAGGATCCAATGGCTTCAAAGAACTATTTCTCGATTTCAAAGAGCTTAATTCTTGACTAGTTATAATCTCAGTCTTTTTTTTTCTTTGGGAAATTTATTTTAAAGTTAATAAAAAGTTATAAAAACTAATTAAAAAAAGTGAAAAAATTTCACCCTACTCCCTTCTGCCGTTCTAGCAGCTCCATACCTCGAGGGCATTGGTTCAAGGGGGCTTCTGAATCACTTAAACTCTGGAGCTTAAGTGTTCGTGGCACGCGGATGCCAATCAGAAATTTGGCTGTTTCCAGCACAAATTTATGATCAGCGGTGTCAGCTTGGAGCTGACTTAAAGTATTTTTAGACCCCCCCTCCCCCAAGGAGTTTTCCAACTATCCCCAACCGGGATTCATTGAAATTAGAAAGTTGGTTTTTTATGTCCGAGCGGATAGGTGCTGGTATGAACCGGCCGATCGTTTCGTTCCGCTGTCTATCCCATCGAGAGCAATTTAATAAGATGTTATCGACAGTTTCAGGCACATCAATTTTGCAGAAGGGACAATTTTTTTTAAATTTTTCATCTAAAAATTTCATATTTGATAGTCGCTGGACGGTCCGGAAGGTCCCCATTCGCATTTTCCCGATGTCCTGGAGGCCAAGTTTCAGGTCAGGGTACAGCAGCTGAAGATTCGTCCAGTTTCCTTTTCCGCCGATTTTTCGGTCCACCGTCCACTGGTGGATTTTAGACCGGTTATTTTTATTTTTCCTGTCGACTATGGTGATGGTTTTTTCATCTTTTGAATTTTGAACACAAGATTTTTTTATCCATCTTGCACTGCTGGTCACCCAGGT
>LSSL01007718.1:0-41423 GCA_001953115.1 Smittium mucronatum | reverse complement strand
AAATTTTCAAAATATTATCAAAACTAGTCAAATTAATTAACGTGATTCCAAATCGGCGAATAAAAGCTAGTTTTTTTTTGAGAAATATAAATAAGACAGCTTATAAAAAGAAAATTCACGACACATTGTTATTTTTATTATCCATTGGCCCAAACGATAATGCGAAATAAGTTCTCACTTTGTCCCCATTTTGCTCTAGAAAAGGAAAAGCTGCCCCTATTGTGGGGCTAAAGTTTTGAGGTATCATATTTGAAGTAAATCCGACTGTTATGTTCTTTGAAAATCTAAAATTAATAGAGAGGTTCAAATTTTTTATCACTTCATTGGCTTTAAAATAGGATATTTAATGCTCTTCTAGCTATACATTTCTTACACTTCATAAACCTGAAGAGTAATTCAACTAACTTATTTTTTTAGCGTTTAAATCCGAAATATTCCTTTAAAATCAAATAAGGATAGGCAATCATGAAAAATTAATGTATTTTTGCAATTATATTTACTGTTTAATGTGTTTGAGGTACTCAGTAAGATAAAAAGCTTTCGCCTCTTTAAAATCAATGTATATATAAGTGATATAGAAAATCTACACCTGCGTTTTGATAATGTAACATTAGTACGAAGATGGTTTTTCATCTTTTGTAAAAATATTATGTTTAACAGCAAATTCAGTATTTCAGAGGATTTTGACTTTGATTTTTTTGTTAAACTGTGAGAACTAAGAAAAGTTGATATTTTGAAATGAATTTTTGATAGCCCTAACTTTCTATATTTTAATTTTACAAGTTATGTTTGATATGATATTTTAATATTAATCTTTTAATGATGAATATGTATATATAGTTATATCAATACTTGCAACATCAGTGATATATGTCAAGTTTAACAATACAAATACCCAGTTATAACATTAAATGTACACTAGAGAATGGACGTTTAAATATGGATAAATTAAAAATGGTACATTTTTACTTAGCTTAGAATTTTGAAATTAAGGCGATTGGGACTTATTAATTATTGTTGTGTTCAAGAAAGTAGTAGCTTTAAAAAATAAAGTTGGATAGAATTCAACTAGAAATATTAAACAAAGTGAGAAACAGTGTAGGGTGGGGGGTTAATTATGTGTAGACCTCGAATGGGCTTTAAAAAATGAGGTGAAATAGCCGGGAAAAGAACAAACATATAACATGTATGGTATATTAGTGATCAGGAATAGTTTTTTGATAAAAATGATTATCTTTTCAGAGATAAATTTCAGTTTCTTCAAAATTAACATGAAATTCAAATATGATACCTCAAAACTTTAGCCCCACAATAGGGGCAGCTTTTCCTTTTCTAGAGCAAAATGGGGACAAAGTGAGAACTTATTTCGCATTATCGTTTGGGCCAATGGATAATAAAAATAACAATGTGTCGTGAATTTTCTTCCTATAAGCTGTATTATTTATATTTCTCAAAAAAAATCTAGCTTTTATTCGCCGATTTGGAATCACGTTAATTAATTTGACTGGTTTTGATAATATTTTGAAAATTTGACTATTTTTGTAAATACTTTCAAAATCTTGACTATTTTTATAATTGCCTCATATAAATAATTGGCCACACAAAAATTAACTATCACCAAACCAATAAAAATATAAAAAAAAACTAGCTCTAATAAGCTTTCTATACTATACCAATAGAAATTCAGGTTCTTTATTTTTGAATTGAATTTCCCAATAAATTTATGCATTAACTCTTTCGTCTCCATGTGTGCAAAGTACTCCGATTTGCTAAATTTATGTAAACTTATATGCCAATTTCAACAGTTCGGCCAATAGAATGTTAATTTTTTGAATGGAAATCAAGGCAACATAAATATTGGGCATGAAAATGGCACGGAATGGCCCACCGACGACGAAAGAGTTAAAGATGTTAGTTTTCCAAATTAGGGTATTAGCAGAATTTTATTGTGGAAGTTTCCGCTCTCATAAAAAATTTCCCAATTAATAATTGTGAAGCGTCTAATGTAAATTTATCATAGTTTTGAAAATATTCACAAGTTTTATCCAATAAAATATTTAAAAAAATTAACCTATAAGATTTTGTAGAATAAAACATCTGATTTGCCTATGAATCTCCCAATTACTTTGGATAACCAATAGAATATGAATTTAACTAACCCTTTCCGCCCTAAATTTGCGCCATACTCCTACTTGTGTAAATCAATTGTTTCAATTGTCCTAATTTGTTAGTTTATCCAATAATATACAAATTTTATTAATACGTTTTTAGTATTTAATTAAATGCGAAAGCAATTTTTATTACCACCGACCTTGAAAGAGTTAAGCTTAATTTGGTGGCATAAATAAGGGAGATTCTTATTAAGACCAGATTTTTTGTTCTATGGCAACCATTGGCTAAAATGAAATAAAATTGAATTATCGCCATTCCAGTAAAATAGGAAAAAGACGCAGTCTAAAAATATTTCCACATTTTGCCATAAGATTTTTTTTTGTAATTACAATTCCGGATTATCCAATAGATATGTATATTGTATAATGTAATTGTTTCCAAATTAGAAAAGTAGTAAAAATTGTTAATCAGGTGTGCGCTCTAAGAGAATCTCATATTAACCATACGTATAAACACGTTGTAGTTTATAGTGAAAAAAGGTATTAAGGTATCAAAATTTAAACAGACCAATAAAAATGTTTGATTAATAACAATTTTAAGCTTTTTTGGCTCGGATAAGACCATTTTTAGCTCTTCAGTTCTGATTAATATAAAATGGTATTTTTCCACAAATTTTGCAATTTTTACAATTATTGAAATAGAATGTCTTATTATATTAATAATGAGATAATAATTATTACATTATTTGGATAAACAAATTTTCCACATTTTAGGAACTATTTTTTCCTATCTTGGAAAACACTGTATGAAACTAGTGACATTATTTGCATCACCATGTAAAAATAGGTGTTTCACAAAATATTTAATTCTAATTGCTGAAAGGCACAAATTATGACATCACTTTACTGCCAATATCTAATCTATTATGGTTTTTGTCATATATAAGACATGTTATCAGACAGAAAATAATTTTTAAAACACATCAAATTGAAGCTTGTGTTACTTACCGAACTATAATAATCTAAACAAGGGGTTTTTTAAAATTTTTTTCTTTTCAAAAATACAAATGGTATGTCAAAAAATTGTGGATATAACTGCTGATATTAATTTGTTTCATGAAAGCGCATCTAGTATGTATTTATAAGGATTTTTTTTTTTCCAATTAAAGAGAAATGTTTCATTTTTTGGTATTTTTTAAACTGGTTTCTGATGAATATTCTAAATATATTGAATATCGATGTATATTCTCTGCCAAAAATATAAAGAAGGCAGAAGTTTGACAAAAAGAAATAATTTAGATAAAGCCTTGTTCTTGTTTTAGATTTTTTTATTATAAAAAAAATGGTATATCTTGGTTTGTACTAATTTGAAATTCCTTTATTACAAGCCATTGATGTCTTGGAGGCTACTTGCTGATTCTTATTTTATTTAATTAATATTATATTATTTTTAGAGTAAAATATTGATAAAGATTTTTCAAGCTACAAATAACAGTAATTCTGATTATATGGTTGTGTAACAAAGAAATTAAAAAATATTCTTACAAATATGTAAAAGTTTAAAGAGGTGTCATAAGATTTTTACTGTAAATTATACTTTGTAATATTACTTTTTTCGGGATTCATTATACAATAATGGAATTATTATAAACTTGCACGTAACAAACGTCGAGCATTTACCTCATTTCTTATATTAGTTTCATTTAAGTTTATTAAATTCCTATTCGAAATAATTGAAGTCAATATACCAATTAAAACAAGTATACCAACTTGATGGGACTTTTGTCTAGTGAAGAAAAAAATAGGGATAGGACTAGTTAGAAAAATAAAAACAAAATTTACCTAACAGGCTTTTAAGTCACAAAATTTACCTAACAGGCTTTTAAGTCACAAAATTTTTATGTTGGGGATTTTTATCGCGTAATCATGGTTCCTATTTGGACCTCAAAAAAACAATAAAAGCTTATTTTGTATGTGGATATATTCCTTATCACTTTTAGTCCTTTTAAAAATTTCAGGGTCAAGGGTGCAATGATTCCTTTCATTTTTTTTCAAATTAATCAAGTGATTGGCAATATTTTCGCGCTATCGGGCATATCATTAGTTTAGGCAGATTGAAATTATCAATTTGTACAGATGAGAATGTGGTGAGAGTTTTTTTTTTTTTTTGTATCAGTGAATTTTATACTAAGAAAACGTCATGTGGTGAGAGTTAGGGCCCGGAAAGGGTTGAGTGCTATTTTATAAAGATGCTTTTTAAAAATAAATCCAATATTACCCATAACAAATAGAATTAGATCTACATTTAGCTTGAAAAAAAATTGAGATTTCACTCATAATTTAGCCAAGAGGTTAAAAATCATCCAATTATTATATATGTGAGATTCTTTTTAAGACCAGACATATTTTTCCTACAAGCCTTATAGTCCGATTTTACTTCCGTATACTACTGGCTTAATAACTATGTATAGTTTCCAAAATTATATAAAACTTGCCTAATTTAGATTTTTCTTAATTATTATTTGCTACATTTTGATTTTAAATAAATAGAAATGAGCTTATTAATAGTCAATATTTTTACTAAAAAGGAAATAAGAAACTCTTACAAGTAAAACGTCTGGTGTGTCTAAGAATCTCCCATATGGTAAAATTGTTTTATTTACCCAATAATACCCCAGTTAAAACCACTTGTAGATCACATCCACATATAACACATACATGAATTTACAGCTAATCCTTCTAGATAAAAGAGTAAAAATCGACTTAATTTTTGAGCTAATAATCTCGAAAAACATGTTTATTTCATATAAACAAATTTGTTATTCAAATGATTGAATAATAAAAAAGTTTATAGTAAATAGGGCTTAATAATTCTGATCCTCAAAGGTGTTAAAAGATCAAGTTAACCTCTTGGGTCTATCTGAATGTCAATTATAAATACATAAAACACTATAACCTACATAAAAAATTTCTCTATTGACAATATGGAATAAGTATTTTGATTGTGGATAAAAATAAACCCGATTCCAGGTGTTACATTTAAATATCCCGCTTTTCACGTTGTGATGAAACATAACATAACATGAGGTAATATTAAACGTAATACCATCATTAATTTTTGTTTTAATATCAATGGAACCAAAGATATTACCGGAGGTTATTTTGAACTAAGATATTTTTTTGCTAATCGTGAAAGGCTTTTTTGTTTCCCATAATATTTGATTATTCAAATACATCAACCAATAAATTATATAAAAAATAGAATCAATTCGAAAATTGCAACCACGATTGTCAATTTCAAAAAGTTTATAATGTTTTATTTTTTGGTTAATCAAAAATGAATTATATTAAATTATCACCACTTTTTGTGTCACTATATTTTATTGTAAGATATCGTTAAATGGTTTCCATATTTTCAAATTAGTATTCTAATGAAGATTAAAATAAAAATTCAAAAATCCAAGAATAAATAACAGCATAGATGAGTTTTTGAGCCTAAAGGTGATTGGAGTGTTAGTAACATAACACTTGATTATGATATTATAAAAATAATCAAAACCAAATGGATAGTACCTGGATATCTCTAGTAATTCGATATAGACATGATACAAAATATTTCATATACTAAGAAAGTTCCTGGGTCCTAATTTGCCCATCACTAAATTTAAAACAGGTGTGAAGAGCTTCAATTTTATTAAAAGATTTAAAAAAGTGTATTTCAAGACAAAAACTGTCTGATTTAAAATATAAATGAGGGTATACCCTTATGTAAATCTTAAATACATGAATTTTATTAATAAGATTCTATAACTTATAATTTTATAACCAAAAATAGATCAAATTCTATTTTCTCTATCCACCCATGCTTTGCCTTTAGTAGCAACAATCAGGGGCTTACCATGGTCATTGTATCAAATGAACATTTTCAAAATTTTTAGAAAGTTTCATAATTATTTACTTTCTGAAACTTTAACCCAACCTTTTTTCCAGTTATAAATAAAAAACCTTTTTTTTTTTAAAAAGTACAAATGATTCATTTTCCTAAACAGTATCAAATTTTACTCAATACATGGTGTATATTTAGTGGTAAAAGTATATTCGGAGTCTCAAGTGGAACTTTGGTAGTGGGTAAACAGCCTCTCCATCCAACGGGCCGATTTTATCGCCTATTCCAAAAGCATGTAATGAATAGATGTTAGGCTTTTGTATTTTTTACTGTTACACAATATAGCCAAAATTTTATTCCCCTTGATTTTTTCAATATCCAAAAAAAAAAGGTATCATTACATAAGGTTTTATTTCCAATAATCAATTGGTGTGATTAAAAGCTATCGAAATGTAGTTTATTTTTAACCCTTTTAGGACCAAATTTATGAATAAAAAAATACTTTGGCAAAGATAATAGATTTTTTATCCATACATAATTGGTTTATTATGGAATAAAGCTATAATTATTTGAATAGTGAAAGGCTATGTGATGAAATTTTTACTTGGCTATAAGCTTATTTTACTCGCTAACATGGCCACTTTTTGTACAGAGGGTACCTTTTTTCTTGACCACATTTACAAAGATAGAGCTCTATGAAGCAATATTGGTCAAGAATAGCTGTCTTGCTGATAAATATTACTGCGTAAATAATGTATCTTTTTGAAAAGGAGGTGTCTTTTTTCCTGACCACGGCTATAGGATTTGATTTTAAACCGTTAATATTGGTCAAAAAATAGATGCATCTAGGCCCAATATTATTTAGCAGAAAGAGGCTTTTTCTGGGCAGCAAGTGTCTTTTTTACTGACCAATGCTGCATAACTGTATTTATAGCTACAAATATTAGATAAAATATGTAGATTTATGACCCAATATCATAGCAAAAATTTGCTACTTTTTCTGCAAAAGGTGATTTTTTTCATTTATATCTTTAATTGGTTAGTGATGCCGTTTATTTTCAACACATATTAAACAATTGTTTATGATGTCACATAACCATTTGTTTATTTGAATTTTTAATAAAACCATATAAAAAAATTGAACCAGTTTTTGGATTTATAGACGTTTGTAGTCTCCGTTGTACTTGACATTTTTCTATGTTGCCCATAAAAGGGTTAAGGTTACAAGATTTCAAAAAATTTATATAATGGTGTCACAAATCACAAAGTATTTCGGAGTTAGAGGTTTTGTATTCAAAATTTTGGGGTTTTACAGATTTAAAATATTTTTGTGACACAGAATCACAAAGTTAAAATTTTTAGATCCTGAATTCTCGTTAAGTAATCTCAAGTGTAATATTTTATATCAACGTTGAAGTTTTTGGGCTGTGTTTGCCGATCATAAGATGATAACCATTAAATGTTTTCTCTTAATCCCTAAAGGCAGAAAAAGCCAAAAAGAGACTGGATTATCAGTAAATGAGACAATTAGGAAACTGTTTTAAAGGAAACACTTTTTTATTATGCAAACCATTTGCTATAATAATTTAAATCACCAAAAAACCGATAATTATTGAAAAATATTCTAGATCTAATAAGTTTTCCGCGTTTTGCAAATGGAAAACACCTTTTATAATTCAGGTAGCAAATTAACAAATAGTTTTTGCTTTTTTTTAAAGCTAAATGTTCAGATTAAAAAAGAGTAATCATCTAATAAGTAGCTGTACGATATATAAGAAAACCTCATAATTGAATAAAAAATAGCAAAATCTGGATTAAAAATGATCCTTTGCTTTCTATTTTTGGGAATTTTTGATTTACAATAACTTGACCAAGTATTGGGATTTTTATTATTTAGTAATTTAAAAAAAAACTTCGTTGAAAAAGTACCAGTAAAAGACTATAATTGGTTTTATATCCGTATTTCAAATTTTGTAATTTTTTATAATGTGATTTCTATTTTTGCATTTCGGACATCAAAAAATAACTAAAAATTGAATGGGATTTATTAATGTCTCGATTTACAGATTAAACTTATAAGTTATCAGTTTTTATTAATAATTTAAGTAATATTTTAAAAAGGAATCCTACCGGATATGAAGAACGTTTTTTTATTATATAAAATATCCTTTTTTGGGGTTATAAAATAATTAAAAGTTCAGTAATTTATAATGTCAAGAATTACAGCTATAAATAGACTAATATGCAAAATCTTAGAGATTTTATCTTTATTCACAATATTATGTAAAGAATATTTATGCATGTGATATCAGTTTGTAACCTTTATAAGAAATCGGCGTTAAAGTGGATTTTGTTTTTCGGTGAATACAGAAATTTTATTTGCGGTAGATTTTTATAGTTGGATTAATTTTACCTCTCATCAAACAGAAAAAGTAAATTTCTACATGTAAGTCATTATTTTTTGAGCCTGGAGAAAGAAAAAGTAAAAAGTAGGATGTATATGTTTGGTATATTTTAGTGCAATAATATCTTTTACGAGGTCGATGATGATTTTTTTTACTAGGAGAAAATACTAAATTACATTCAGAACCAATAAAAATAAATATGGAGGTCACTTTTGATCAATATTATCGTTGAATTAGTGTAATTTGTATCTATTGGATAAACCAAGAAAGTCGGTCAATTTAAATAGTAATATTCAAAAATAGGAGTGAGATAATAATTTAGGTCAGTGAAGAGTTGTATCTTTATATGCCCAAAAATGTGTTAAATCTGTATTCATCAAATATGCACCACCCATTCAATGATTAATAAAAAAAATCCAATTACACAAGTTTATTTCAAATAGACTTATTTAGTTAAAAGCATAGTGATATTTTTGCACATCCAGCTTAAAAGTGATAATAAGTCAAATGATAAATATTCGGGATACTTAATGAAGAAGGCATTCTGCTTCATATCACTTTTACTGACTAATCTCAGTTTAAAATTATCCAATGAGTTTGAAAAAATAAATTTAGTCGTTTCTATTGAACAAAATAAAAGGTATTTGCATTTTTCTATCATCCTAATTAGGAATTTGAATGGTTTTTAGTGCAACATAATTCCTTTTTACCAGCATTTTTCTCTTTTATTGGATAAAAGAAATGTTTAGGAATTTTTGCCGAAACAAGGTACGCTATAAAACGCCCTCTTCATTAAGAATCTCCCATATAGAAAGCAATAATTTTAACAAATCTCGAGCATTAAGATGTAATACAAGATTGAATGCTATGGGCAGTTATTATTCTAATTTCATGTCTAAATAGTTTTAACAATTAGGATATTATTTTAGAGAGAGTCACATCGATATTATTTTTTCCATTTTCCTAATTCTGAAGAATTCCAAAAAGTTTTTATATTAAGCTATTGGTAAATCCGTAATTGTAGTTAAAAATAAATTTTCTATTGACAAAGATTGAAATTTTATTAGAGTCAGTATGTTTTCCCCACTTTTATTGGCTTAGTATTGATTATATTAATTATAGCCAATAGTTTACACAGTAAAATAAAGTCTGATCTTGAAAAGAATCTAACGTATAATACTAACCGAAAAAAATGTTTGATCATTATAACAATCTCCTTTATGAAGGATTATCTAGCAGAACAAACATTTTCTAGAAAATGTTTCCATTTCTTTTTTTTTTACAAAAAAAAAAACACATCTTTTATTCGTTTAAAATGTTAAATTTAGCAAATAATGAATGTAAAAAATCAAAGTAGGAAAACTCAACACGTTTATAAAACTATAAGTAAATAATAACTCTTCCGCCTCCAAGTGTGTTAAATGCTCCGGTTCGTGAAATATTAATAAATCAATTTGCCAAATTCAATAATTTAACCAATAGAATGTTAATTTTTTAAGTGAATATCAAGGTAACATAAATATTGCCCGTAAAATGGGGCGAAATGGCCCACCAGCGACAAAAAAGGTATGCCGATAGTAAGTCGAGATGAAAATGGAGTATAGGGCTTTGTTAAAAAGGTGAATAGTCTATCTAAGATTCTCACATATTATGATTTTGTAATTAAATTGGTAGAATTATCACATTATAGTTACGGTGCTCAGAGATTAGGATGCATTAAACTATTTTGAAAATTCTATTTTATTAACAGATTTACATTTTCAAGAGGATAGTATAAAGAATCTATTTATAGTCAAATAAATTCTTTCCGATTACAAAACTCAACATCCTCCCGAGATTAGTACATATAATTTTTTTCCATATCCAATAAAATATAAAGGCGCCAATTTTAGCTCTTTTTCTCAAGGTGATTTATTAGTGTCTTTTCGTAACAAACATTTCAATTATATGATTTTAGCATATGTAGTTTTCATTCTATTGCTATAAATTTTGCAACTGACGAATGGATTGATTGAAGCCTCGTCAAATAGGACCATTTAGAGCATTCAAGAAAAGACAGAGTTTATATAAAATTGAATAGAAAATCAAAGTTATATTTGCGCTTTTTTCCCTAAAAAGTTATGAATACTTTATAAAAAAATTATAACCCCTTTGAAGATATAAGACGAATATGTACATCCGTTATCTTGTAGGATAAAAAAATAATTATAAATTATTGTTTATTGCAGATAAATTGTCTCAATTTAAAAATAAAGAGCTTCAAACATAGTCAAATAATAGTTTAAATAATTTAAAATCCCTAAAAGAATGGACTAGAAAATTGCAAAAAGTTTATTACAGTAAAAGTTAATAAATAAAGAATATATTTTTATTGGAAAAAAAATCCATTAATTAATATTTAGGGATTTTCTCGTTTGAAGTTAACGTAATACAAAGTCTCTCCCAAGTAGAGAATTATTCTTGAGTTTCAATTATATTTTAGGCAAAAATATAAGTTTAGATTTTTATTATATAAAAATATCCCAACAATTTTTTTAATAAATTTTTATTTCCTTAATCCCTCTAGGATATTTAATGTCCAAAGTTTATGTTTTTTATTTCAAAAAAATAAATAATAGATTTTCGTAATTTCGCCCAATTAACCTTTTCATGTTTTATCTAAATTGCACATTGCGCACTTTGTAATAGTACTTTTTTTAGGAAGAAAGCCAATACCTATTTGCTTTGGAAAATCCAATTATTCATGAATCTTGAAATTTAAAACATATATCATGAGAAATTAAGTAAATAAAGAAATATGCAGATTTTTTCATTACCAAATTGTTAACTTTACTCATGCAGATTCTAAAAATCGCCCTGAATTTTTATTCACGGAGATTAGTATTTTTTGTTTAAATGATTACGTTATTTATTCATATTACGGATATTTGGGTATCATTTTTTCTTTCCGGCCTTGAAAGATCTAAAGGTGCTCTAGTAAATATAGATATAATTAGCTCAACTATTTTATCCATATTGAAATAGTTATTCCGATTAGCCAAATTTAATGAACAATATAATTGTAAAATATATCAGATAGCCAATGATAATTAAATTATATTAGTTAATGGAAAGGTAAATACATATTAGCAATAAATAATGATACGATATAGACTACCAGTGACCAAGAGATCATAAGAAAGCGTTGCACTTCTATTAAAATATTATTTTTAAAAAAAAAGTTCGGAGCCGAGATTCCAACTTTTAAAAAACAGTAAAAATGGACTATCTAAGGTTGAGTATGACCTATGACCTTGATATTTCGAGTTAAATTAGTAAAACGAAATCAATTTGAAATGATCTAAAAAAAAATAATTCACACTGAGTCTCAAGTCATATACGAGTTTACTGTTTTTTATTATTATGAGAATTATCATAAGATAATAAATTAAATCCCGGATTAAAAATTTAATAAGAGGAGAAAACAATATGGAGATGGCGTCAATTCAAGCGGTAACTAGCCGTTTTATAGAAATGTCGGGTATATTTCTATCCGGGTTTAGTAAAAATAGAACGGAAATAATACAAACAATTCTACTAAAAGTATGCTGTAAATTTAAATTAGCTATTTCTTTTGCTTTTATATTAAATCTGTATTATAAATCTGTAATAACTCTTTAGAATGAAATGTAAATGGCGCAATATTAATCACCCGAATATTAGCTAATCATTTGACGAAAGAAACTATTTTTTTACGAGAGTTTGATTAAAAAAACAATATTCTTTAATTTTCTAAGCTATAAGTACAAATAGGCTCATAAAATGAATTAAAAAAATAACATTCTGATGTAGTTTCTTTTAGAATGACAGCATTATATCACAGCTTATGATTTTCTTCAGTGTGTATTTTTGATTTCAGAACCACTATTGATATAAATTTCGTTTTTTAAAACCTTTATGAAATATGAACTATGAACTATGATTCTCAAATCTTGGCTTTACTATATACAACGGTATTAAAAAATACAAATCTTCAGTTATTATACTTAGTCAATAGTTTGTTAACGCAAATCCAATGTTTTAATCAAGAATGTAAGAACTAAATGTCTATTTTTAGATCTGAATTTCTTAAGGTTGATAGCCTTATATTGATTCCTATTGGTTTATTAACGTAATTGATTCAAATAGCCATTTTATCTTTCGCCGCCGGTGGGCCATTCCGTGCCATTTTCATGACCAATATTTATTTTAGCATTATTTCAACTAAAAGAGTTAAATTTCTATTGGCTATGTTGATGAGAATGAAATATGTATTTATTAATATTTAGCAAATCGGAGTGTTTAACATACATGGAGACGAAAGAGTTAAATGGGAGATTCTCTTTGAGAGCGGACACTTTCCTAATATATTTTTACTACTTTCCTAATTTGGAAATATAGAGTTAAAAGCACTTACAAAATTATTGGTTAAATCACAATATGAATTTTAGAGGCTGATTTTCTACTGGTAAAGTGCTGTAATTTATTAGAGCCAGCATGTTTTTCTATTTTAATTGGACTGGTTTATAATAATTTCAAGTGTAGCCAATAGTTTGCACAGTTAAAAAAAGTCTGGCCTTCGAAAGAATCTCCCAAATAAGCACAATCTGAGAATTTAAATAATATCTATTGGTTTAGTTAAATCTAAATGAATCAATGATGAACACCCTATTTTTCAAGCCAAATTATCGGGATTTCCCATTGGAAATCCTGTTATGCAATATTATTTTATTTAACCCTTTCAGGACCGATGGTACAAAAAATGGCATTCCCATTTTGCTCAATGTTTTCATTAAACTAATATTATTTGTATACTATTGAGTAAATCAATAATATAATCCAATTGAAATGGTTAATTTATGCAAATTGCAGCGAGGTTTAGATTTGGATTCAGAAAGGGCTAATGAAATTTTGAGAATTTGGTAAGGTCCGATCATAGATAAACTAAAAAATATGGATACTTAAAGGATTTTTATTTCAAAAATATAACCTACTAAGTTGTGTTTTTTTGGGATTTTGAAAAACAATTAAACTTATAACCAAAATTATCAATCTCAAGATTTATGTGCCTTAGAAATGATATTTGGATTACTTTCGAAAAAACTTTCTGCATCGAAGATAATTTTTATAAGCAACACTTAAAGTTAGTGTTATTTCAGTCAAGAAGCTCCTCAGTAATCTTATTAGATCCTAAAATTTAGAAACACTTTTACGCATCTCAAATGTAAAAAATACTATACAAAATTTGATGTTTTTCAGGTTAAAGCAAAGTAATATAAATTCTAATTCATAGTATTAAATAAATAAAGTGTTAGAATAAGTCATAAAAAGTATTTCTACTGAAAAACAAGCCATTCATAAAATCTCACATAAATTTATTAGAGATCAAAGAATTATCTAAATAATTTACTTATACACAAATCTCAAACATAATCGTGTTTAATCAACTTATATATAAAATCTCAAAATTAGTATTAATAATTTTTTTTGACTATAACCCATAGGATTGTTTGGTTCTTTTTGGAATTCGAATAAAAATAAAAATAAATTAAATATAATTTTTGTCTACCGAAATAATAAATAACTAAATTTTTCTTACAAGATAACACCAATTTATATCATAAAGATGATATTGAGAATTAAAAACACTTAGACGATAAAATAGGTAAAAACCTTCAATTAATAGCAGTTTGTTTTTATACGGACCAATTTTCAAATTTACAATTTTTAATTATTAAAATGTGTAAAATCACATGTAAATAAGATAGATAAAAACGTATTGCCAATTTATAAATTTAAAAAATGTTAATAATTTCAAAACTTATATTTTAACTAATAATCTAAATTGGAAAATGGAAAATATAATTTAGGTTTGGATTATGAAGTAGGAGCATTTTAAAACCTCATTCTCCATACATAATGCTTAACTAATTATATCCGGGATTTAATAAACTTTCCAGTGATTTTATGAATAAATCAGCAGTTTTAATCTTTTCCTGCGAATTTAAAATTTTTCTGCAAGTTTATTTTTTAACCTGCGATTTTCAAAAGATATCTTTATTAAGATTATTTTTTTTACTTAATAAGGGAAATTTATTCCATAAATTCATAACTCCAAGGACTATATATATATATATAATTTAATCTTTTATTGATGTTAACAGCAAAAACTGCAAGTTAAAATATAAGTTGATAAACTTTATCTATTTATGTCTTGGCACTAATATTCTCATGTGCTTTAGCTAGAAATTTATCCATATTAAAATTAAAACCTACAGGCCAGCTATTTTTATCTGGAGTCAAAAAATTTAGAAACTGCAAAAAAATCTCAATACAAAATTCTAAAAACGCTTCAGAATTGGATTTGAGTTTAGTTTTGTAAAAAATGGCATAAATATATTATTGTTTTCTATTGGTCTAGGGGTTTTCAAATAATTGTTATTTATTTGTTAAGTTGAATCACAATATTTATATAAAAGGTTACAGATAAGAATGATATCTAATAAAAATCGCAGGTCAAAAAACATAATATCAAAAGGCTAAATTCTATGGAAAAATTTAAAAGTGACGGTTTTTACATAGAATCACCGGAAAACTCATAAAAGCATAGATTTTTATTATTTTTCCTATATAAATGCGATTTGAAATATAAAAAAGCTATAAAAAGCTCGTCAAACCAAACACATGATCGAATAATATGACCAGAAAATGCCGGCCTAAGGATCAGGACAGGTAAATTGGCTCAAATCATGAAAGTTTTGCAGTATATTGACCCACCCTGATTAAATTAAGCAATTTGATGTTTGGAAGATTCTTTTCAAGGCTAGGCTATTTTTTAACATGTAAACTGCCAACTATAATAAAACTTGATCATTTCCAAACCAATAAAAATATTTAAACGATAATAACTAAAGTAGATTATAAAAAAATTAAAAGTAGAAGATTACTTTTATAATTTCAATTCTATATTTGCCGACTAATTTATAAAAAAAACCTTCGGGGATATTTCTAAATTACATAAATAGTAAAAATTCAATAGGGAAGTGTGCGCTCTCAAAGAAAACCTCTTATATGGGAGATTCTTGAATAAACCAGACGTTTTGCCTGTAAGATTTTCTTATTTCTTTTTTAGTTAAAGTTTGATTCATATAGTTAGCTTTTTATTCGATTAAAAACTAAATATAGAAAATAAAAATTGAAGTAAATCTAAAGAGAACAATTTTACTAAAGAATTAAAAACTTGACTTAGTTATTACAGGGTTTTCCATTCCAATAGACCCTTTTTTTCTGGACCTGTGGGGTCATTCTTATAACCAATAGTTCACTTTAACTTATAGGCATTAATATATGTCATTATTGGTTAAAATACTATTGTTCTTAGGTATTATAAGCTTTTTCTTTTTGATTGGTATAAATAATTATTAAGTCCAATGATAACGCTTTTTTTATTTTAATCAAAAAAATAACCCCGCAAATCTAAAAAAAGGGTCTATTGGAATGAAAAAAAGGGTCTATTCAAATGAAAAAAAGGGTCTATTGGAATGAAAAAAAGGGTCTGTTGGAATGGAAAAAAGGGTCTATTGAAATGAAAAAAAGTGTCTATTCAAATGAAAAAAAGGGTCTATTGGAATGAAAAACCCTGTAAACCAATGGAATGTTTAAATAAAATTTGAATAAAATAATATTATAAAAAAAGCGTCTTTCTGTCTAAAATCTCAAATTATGAGATTATTTGGTAAGTAGACACTTGTTTTCAGCGATTTCATTGGCATTTTTTTGTGATATAGATAATTCATTCAGTAAAATGAAAATTGTTTAAATTATAATACATTATTATTTTTATTTGATGTTAACAAAAATATGACAGAATCTAACCTAATTTAACTTATTCGTGGTCGCTAGACCAAACTGTGCCACTGAACTACACTTAATAATGGCCTCGAATCGGGGTTTGTAAAACAAAACGTGTTTTTTGATAGGAGAGTATGAATTATCTATCAAACAAAATCAATAAATTCACAACTAATTGTAGCGAAAAAAGCCTCTGGGCACTAAAGAGTTAATAAGCCTTAAAAAGTAAATAAAAAATAGTCATTAAAAAGTGTCTCCTTTATCAGGTACTCTATCATGTATAGGATTAATTTTTTTTGGTTATTTAGCTCTTTCAGGGGAGATGATACGAAAAATGGATTACACTTTTCGTACAATTTTATAATTAACATGATATTAAATGTGTATTGTTGGAATGATCATACATTTAGGCAAATTATAATTGTAAAAATACACAATCAGGAACGAGGAAAAAGTTTAGAACCGTAAAAAGTTAAGCACTACAAAATGTGCTTTATTTTATCTGATTAAAAAATTCAGCTCCTATTCATTAATGTTACCATAAAAATTATTCCAGGTTTTCTGTAGAATTGGAAATATAAAAGTTACTTTAGAGGTCATATTACTAAGCTAAAAAATCTTCACATGTCCGAAAAAGCAGAAATGGTTTGCTTTAGTAGAATTTTTTAGGTAAAGTAATACAAGAGTGGTGTAGATCTAAATGATAATTAGTAACAAGTGATTACAAATGGCATATAAATCAAAAAAATCAGCGAGAACCACAAAATATATTAAGATAGTGCTTGTTAGCAAATTTGGGTCATAAAAAAATAAGGCCAAAATCGAGTCATTTTTATTAGGGAGCTCAAGTCATTATTTTCTTTGACCAGCATATTAAGAATATATACCAATTAAATCCACGATAAAACCATCAGAATCAATAGGAGGAAGTAAAAAATCCAAGATCTTTGCTAATTTTATAATTTTTACTAAATTAAAATATCCTTACAATAACAAAAAAAACTTTTAATAGCCGATTATAGATGTCTAAGATATATATTTTATAATGATAACCTTTTGCGAGATTTTTAATTTACAAACGAATTAATATAGTGTTTCGAAAGTTGTTAGAAAAATCCAATTTAATGGTACTAGGCTTTTAACTTAATAAATTTACACTTTATAAAGGGATGAGCCAATAAATATAAAGTTGAGATTTATCCTAAGAAAGATCACCTGCATGTTAGAATTAAGCTGCTTACCAAGTTTTGAAATACGTTTATATCACAACGTATAAACTTTATAATAAAATAATCTTTATCTCTTAAGTCTTCTGCTATTGAGAAAATGTCGGAAATGAATAATAAAATGATCTTTATTCTAAAAAAAATGCATCAATTTGAGCATTGAATTTCTAAAATGTCATTTTCTACAGTTAAGTAAATGCTTTATAGGTAGAAAAAGGTTGAGTAAAAAAATGATCTTCCCAAATTGATGATTTGAAAAAATATAACATTTTAATCAATAAATATTGCCTGATATTTAATATTAATTGGACCCGTTATTATTGAAAGCACTAGTAGATGAATAACTCTATAGCTGGTGAAATTTTTTAAATTTATAAATGAGAGCTTTAAATCATATAAAAACATCAATTAGGCACACTTTTTTTTTAATTCAGTTTCGAGCAGGCTATTTTATTAATTTTTGATCATAAAGCGAAGATGAAAGTTCGATAAATCAGTCCATATTCCCATATTTAGCAATGAAACAATAAGGCAAATAAATTTTTTAAAAGCTACGATGAAAAAAAAGTAATAAATGTAGCGCAGATGTAGGGTAAACCCTAACTCCGATCTTAATAAACTTCTCTGTCTGTCTAATAATTATGTATTTAAAAGAGATCGGGATCATATTATCTATAATAAAAGTAATAATCATTGTTTTTCTGGGAAATAATATTCTACAAGAAACACAAAATAAAATTTGGGCAATTAATAAACTCTTAGATTTTTTTTTCAATAACTCTAAACATAAATCCAATTTTTTAAAGAACCTGATTTCATATATTTTATAAAGTTCTAGAGCAATAAAAATATTTTTTTGTGCCAAAAACATTTAAAAGTTGGCTTTTGAAAATTACAAACGGGTAACAAAAAAGAATCCATCGTATTTTATAAAGAACCCCAATTCTTCGCAAATCAAATAATCTCATATGATCGATTCAATAAACTGAGCATGTATGTACATGGAGGTATTCTCGGAGTTTGGATTAATCATAAATACACATCTTTAAAAATTCTGCAAGATCTAAAATTGCGGATACGGATTTTTCCATAACCCTGAAGCGGGTGGATTATAAACCGACGTGATGGAATTATGAAGTTATTGCTTTAAGAGGTCTAATTTTAAAAATCAACAATTAGAGGATTACAGAGTAAAAAATTAGAGCCTCAAATAGTTGGGAGATTCTTTTCAAGACCAGAACTCATATATATGTGTAAACTATTGGCTGAAATAAAATCTGATCATCACCAATCCAATAAAAGTAGAAAAACACACTAGCACTATGAATCTCTCAACATTATAAGTAGAAACTTGAAGCAATTCCTAGTAGGTACGCAGTTAATATTCTGACAAGTAATTCTTTGGTCTGAGATCTTTTACTTACTTAATTTTTTGTAGTCTTAGCTATTGTAGAATTTTGGTTTTAATTAATTATGTTATAGTCTTTTACTATAAATCCGTGTTAAAAAAAAGACATTTCACATAAAGAATAAAGAATTATACTTCCAAATTTGAATTACCCAACAAATTTATTATTTTTTTAGTTATGTATTTCTTAATTAAGAAAGTAGTACTGATTTAACTCTGTCAGGACCGATGGCACAAAAATATCTTTGTTATCATGTTCGATTTTATCAGCAATTAAATAATTATTGGATATTATTATTTAAAACAGAAATTTACACCAATTGAAATAGCTAATATACACAAATAGGAGTAAGGAAAGAATTTGGGCTCGGAAAGGGCTAACAAGAAGGTGACACAATTTCGTAGCGAATCTCACAAATTCGAGAAAAAAATAGACGAGAATATAAAACAGCTGATATAACAGAGCACATATTTTGCAGAACTTGTTATTGAAAAAAAAAAGGCATCATTGAAAAAGTAAACGTATTTCTAGTCATTTCAAAAAACCACAAATCATCTTAAAATCAAAGATAGATATGATCTCGTAATAACTATTTCGTCTCAGGTATGTGTTAAGCGCTCCGATTTGCAGAATTTTCAATAATGTTTTTATAAATTGGAACTAATCGAAATTAGAATATTAATTCGCATTTATGAAAACTAAAGCGGCATAAGTATTGGTCATGAAAATGGCATGAACTTTCCTACTTTCGACTAAAGAGTTATATGAAATCTAAATCATAAGCTAATAGCATCTACATTATTAAAAAGTTTCATTGGATATCCCTAAAATTATTTAAAATGAAATAAAATATTTGCAGCAAATCGGAGCTACAAATAATTCATCACTTAAAAAATAAAGCGTAATCTATCATCTGATTAGTAATGAGAAATTTGGAAAAAGCTTAAGATGACTAAAGGCTAGTAATACAATAAATTTTGAATGAAAAAAATTTAGGTTTCATTACTGTAGCTTTCAATGCTCAACTTTAATGTCGCTGGTGAAATATTTCGTTCCATCTTCGTTGTCAATATTTATACCAATTTGATGCCTTTGATAAATTAGTGCTCTATTGGTCAAATTTTCGCGATTTATAAAAGTATTTATTGAAGATTCAGTAAATCCGGGTACCAATGCACACCAGAGACCAAGGAGTTAAGATCTACAAGTTTTTGAGTTTCAATTTTTTTCAGGTTGGTTAACCCTTTCAGGGGCAATGATGCAAAAAATGGCTTTCCCTTTTCGCTTAATGTTATTATTAGTTTAATATTACTTGTATATCATTGGCCTGATCATATTTTTGAGCCAATTAGATTTGCAAATATACGCATATAATGGCAAGGCGCAAAGTTGGTCCCGGAAAGGGCTAACTAAAAAAAAGACGTTTTTGTTAGATCGAATAGGATTAGTAGACAACCAGGCGATCAAAGCCGAATAATAACATCAGTTTTTAATTTCTGATGAGTTCAAGTTTTAAATTTTAGATTTTTTGGGCATTGAAGGATTAAAAAAGCTGTTCTGTAATCCCTTATCCTTTTCAGGACCGATGGTACAAACAATGGCTTTCATTTTTTACTCAATGATATGTTTTATAGATTAGTAGTTATGTGTTATTTGATAAATCAAGAAATCTAGTTAACTGAATTGGTTAATAGGCGCAAATAGAAGTGAGACGCAAGTTTGGGTCCAGAAAAGGTTAAACAGCATTAATATAGAACCTAAACATCTAAAAGACAAAAAAAAAGTGTCTTATATGCGAATCTAATGGTTTTGTGAATTTATATTTAAGTTTTGCTACATTGTTTTCTGTTTATTTCTTTGTTGATACAAACCGAAGCTATATTTGATACTAGTTTTTGACATACCCAAAAAAGCTTTGAGGTTTTTTTGAAAACTTCAAATTCCATATTTGCTGGTAACAAGAATTATCTCAGTTCAAAAACCTGTTCTTATTAAAATGTCCGAATTATCCGAAAAACAATTTCCGTTTTTTATCGAAAGTACCAAGGATCAAAATTTTTTTACTGAGTTTATTGGCTGGTTTATACATAATTTTGATAATAGACTTATTTATATCAAATCAAACCAAATATTAAGTAGGATTCTTGGAACAAAAAACTTATGTTTTTATATGTTGTATTGAGCCTTTTAATCTTTTGTTTACTACATGAGCTAATCCCGTAAAAAAAAAAATAATAAAAATCTATGAGCTCAGTAATCGAACTATTTAAATATTAAGCTAATACAATTTACATTTCTTTTGTAGCCAGCATGTTTATGTGCTCCTATTCCCTAAAATTTTAATAATTACAATTTTAACAAAATGACCAATAAAATGTAAATGTAAGAAAGTAAGAATCAATCAGAATAAATTTTGGTCATAGACTGTGGTATAGTTTAGTTTACCAGCGACAAAAGAATTAACCCATCACCGACCAAGTTGTACACTAGCCCAACATAATTTATTGATCGCAGAAAGCAAGCCAAAAAACTCCGATATGCACAAACCATTGGTAATCTATCGTCTCAACATTCTCTTATCCCTTCCCGGGCCCAAATTTAAGCATCACTCCTATTTGCTAAAAATGGCCCTTTCAATTGGCCCAACTTCTTGATTTATCCAATGGTATACAGTAAATATTAACCTAATGAAAACATTGAGCAAAAAGTGAAAGCCATTTTTTGTACCATTGACCCTGAAAGGGTTATGCATAAATGGCAGATTCTAAAGCTATGAAAAATAGATGGATTCGTGTCGTTTGGAGGTTAGCAACATTATTAAAAATTGAGCCACTAAATTCATTCATATTTTACCCTTTCTGGGCTCATAATTTTGCCTCATTCTTATTTATGCATATTTTCTATATCAGTTGGTCTAAATTCGTGATCTTTCCAATAATATACAAATAATATTAAATTATTGATAGCACTGAACAAAATGTAAGGCGATTTTTGGTACAATCAACCCTGAAAGGGTTAAATGAGATATTGTCTTTGAGAGCAGGCACTTACATATTAAAATCATATAAATCTAATTTGATAATATACCAGTAGGATATTTTATAAAATTATAGCGTATTATTAAATTATAATTGCAAAGAAATCATCCATTGGTGTAGTGTAGAAATATTACTAAAGCTAGAACGAAAATCTATTTTTGTTGGCTTAATGATTATAATTTTTTTTTATATCTAATGGTTTATATATTCATAAAAAGCCTGGTCTTGAATAGAGTCTCTCAAATGGTGAAATCTTTCCATAAAATGCTAAGATCATCCATGATTTTTAGTAACAAATCAACGCGCTTGTTGCGTACAATTTTATCTAATATTAAAGTATAAATACATATTTCCAAATTTAATGTTATACAAGTCGATTGAACAGCTGATTATCTGAAGCACAAAAATAATCTAGATTCAAATTCTTTTTTTTTGTTAGCCATAAAATCGGTAGCCTTGTTAATTTTTTTGCTTATTTAAGCGATCGGAGGATAAAAACGTGTATTTTTTTTTATAAAAAATGTTTATTCTACTTACATTTTGGCTTGAGACAATCACATTCTATTGGTTATAAAATTAATGCATATTAGTGGATTCTTATGATTTTAAAAATAGCTCGAATAGCACCAATAATAATAAGATTTAAACTGTTAATTTTTTTTATTTGCAAGAAAAAGAGCTTTTATTTTTTTATTATTCAAAATTTTTAATTAATTATAAGCGTACTCTCATTTTTTAGCGAAATCGGATTACAAAAAATATTTATTAAGAGTGAAAATTTATTTTTAAATCCCTTTTTATCATTAAGACCTCAAACTCAAAAAATATAATTCCAATTATGGTCAGTGTTTAATAGTGCATTTTCAATTAACAAGTAAATGAAAATTAGTGATCCAACTCTTGTAGTGATAAGTAATGTTTGTGGCACCAAATGATAATCAAATATCCTCCTGAAATCTTGAGAGGGCTAGTTTCTTTAGGAAATAATTGTAAAGAGACCAGCCACTTTCCAAAAAAATCAGCTTACATTTAAAATGTATATCTTTGTATTGGAGAAGCTTCATTGACTTTCAAAATGATATTTTATATGCTATCAAATATTAAAACAAGCTAAAGCTATTTTGTCAAGAGATGGGCTTGTATGACACCGGAGATTAAATGGTTATAGACTCATGTTGGGTTAATACTTGTGAGATATTAACGCTGCTTTGATAGATGAATGATTTAATAATCTCCGGTCCCAAATTTTTGCCTCGCTCCTATTTGTGAAAATCCATTTTTTCAATTGGACCAATTTATATATATATCCAATAGTATACAATAATTTTCAATTTATTGATTATATTGAACAAAAAGTGAAGGCTATTTTTGTACCATCGATTTTGAAAAGCCAAACCAATTATATTTATGGTTTTAGATCAACCATTTTTCTATTAATAATGGTGTGTATTTATATTTAATCAAGTTTTTTTTTTTTTTCGTTTTAGGGCTACCGGCAAAAAAATTGCAATCAGCCATTGTCGATAAATAAATTGTTGGGGTTTTTATACCCCTATGTTGAGCTAAATAATTTGACCAGTAAATAGAAAGCGCTAAATTTCATTAACAGGACCAAGAGATGTTCTAATTGGGAGATTCTTTTCAAGACCAGACTTTTATTTACTGTGTAAATCATTGGATGATATAAAATTTAATTTCACCAAACCAGTAAAAATGAAAAAACACATTAGCTAGGTAGAAAATTTAAACATTATTCCAATAGAGGGTGTATATATTAACTCCGCTTCTGTATTATCCAATACATTTATACAATTTTCTGCTGGCATATTTCCAAATTGGACAAGTCGTAAAAATTCAAAATGGAGGTGTCCGCTCACCTTTGAGAATCTCCCAGATAAAAAATTTATGACTAACCCATTTTAATTGAAAAATTAAACGCCTATAATATAAGGATAATATAAGTAAAGACCCCTGGGTGTTTAGTGGCTATGTTTGAGATTTGCGAAAATCCTAATCTTGATTATAATAATAGGGTTCCTATTTGATATAGAAGTATGAAAATATTAATATAGCAAGTAATCTTTACATTTTTGAAAAAATTGAACTGATTTTTGAAGGCGTGTCCATTTAGACAAATCAAGTTGAATCCAATTGAAATGCTTATCGATGACCTTGATAATTGTTGAGCAGAGGTATTGTATAGGCGAATGAAATATAAGGTCCAATAGAATGTAATTAAAATCCTATCCCACAATATTGTTATGGTTAAAAAATCTTTATACCATTGGGGATAGACTAGATTTTATTTTATTTATGATAGTCACCAGCTTATATTATTCCTTGTAGATATTAAAAGCACAATGTTGGAAGTTTAGACAGTTGGAATGCTTCATATTGACCACTGATTTCTTGGAACACTTTTTGATCACTTGAAAACAAGTTATGAATTAAAAACTTGAATATTTTCAATTCAAAAGATAAAAACAGCTTCATTTGCATAAAGTTGAATTTATTTCTGGAAGGGACGGAATAGGCAGTTTAGAACGTAGGTGTTCGAATATCATGGCATTTTAAAGATCATCTATTTGAGCATTTACAGATACTATTTCGGAGATTAGCATTATTATATTAAAATTAATCATACATTAGAAATCAAGGAAATTTATTGGTATGTTTATCGAATGACAATATTGTACTCCCAATTCCAAGAACAAAAATGATATAGACAATCGGACTTAATATTGCGAACATTGTTCTAGTAGAGGTTCTTTTTTTAACTGTTTTACTTGAGTTTCATTGGAATTATAATTGGTTTTGAGGTCAATTTGGGAATCGGAAGAATTAAGTTTATTGCTCAAATCAAAGGGTTAATTGGTGTTATTATCTAATAAAAACGTCTAATGCAAACGCCGACCGAAAAAAATGAGCTATTAAAATCTGTCGTCTAAGAATAAGAAGCCGCTGTGTATTTATTTTTATTCTCAAACAGGTTTTTATATTTTTTCCTGATATATTCGAGACACATATTCCTATACACTAATAGCTATAGGTTCACAAGCTAGTTTTCCATTTTTGGAGGCACACACCAAATATGTAATGACTTTACAAATAAAAATAGTGTTTATTGCCCTCTACCCATAGCTGTTTTGATAGGAAATAGTCCATGATTGAACCAGCAATCGAATAAAAGCAATATTAGAAGATAGAAATGTTTGGTTTCCCTAAAACTAAATCACTTTTTTCGTCCATTTAATTACATTTTGTAATATATATGTTCTATTGGAACAAAATTAAATTCCAAATAGGAGTTGAGGTGCTTTTCAAAAAAATTTATTTGCTTGAAAATTGCTGAATGAATAATAAACAATGATCTATTTGAATGGCTAGAATTTGTCGGGGTTTGATGGGTTCCCAAAAGAACCACCAATAAAAAATATACATATATGATAATTTATTTGCATAATTTTTGTGTATATTCCAAATAAGGTGAAATAGTATTTACATAAAAAATTCCTGTGCATCCGATTTAGGTACATATTTTAAATTCATTATAAATGCCATAAATATCTACCCACAAAAGATTTTTCAGTAAGAGCGGACGATGACTAAAAGTCCGGAGCACAATCAATTATCCAACTAATAACTATACCTTTGCAACCTATTTTAGAATGACCGAATGAATTTGCATGATTAGGCAAGATTTCTACATTAAATAGATATTTTGAGTTTGATTACAGATAGCCGGCCTCACCTCATCACCACCCTTTTTTTGACTGACAATTTCTATTTTATTACTCAGTGTTCTTAGTCCCAATTATCCTTGTTACTAGTGTCGAACTTATTTTTGTGAATTTGATACATATATATGATTAGTTTCTTGAAAAATCTTTATAAGACTGGGTTCTATCCTTATATAGGCATCGTAAATTTTTCTGTTAGAAATTTCATTTAGTTGTTTTTGTATTTCTATTTTTAATCTTTCGTCTGGATCCCTTGGTTGATATATCATATATTTTTTTAAAATCCCCTTTCTTTAATTTCTTCAATTAGAAAAATACTGTATTGTACACAACTTTTCAAAATACCATTTTTTACAGTAATAAAGCTAAATGGATTGGGAAAAGCTATTTCAAAGGTCTTCTGACACCATCCACACCCGCGAGATGCAATCAGCTGGTTTGTTACTTCCTTATCTGCTATTTTAATTATATGTATAATTTTCTTTGCTAATCTAAATCTGATTATTCTATAATTTTAAATATAGATCAATCTTTTCCTTTCAGAGGCAACGAGGGTAGCTTATTTCCTGATTCTTATAGATATAAAAACTTTAATTTGGAAACTGGATTAAATGAGATCGGACTACCTTTTAATACCCCAAAAACCCCTATGCAAATATCCAACTCTGAGCCAATTCTTGAAAAAAAGCATTTGGCTGAATTAGATAAGCTATTTGCCACTACTATAGGCTTTGATCCGAACATTAAGCTAGATAGCTTTGATTCGAATCCCATTTCCAATGATGCTCTTGGCCTTGGTTATGGCCATGATTTTCCCGAGAATGGAGGTCTTTTTCTGCCCGATCAAGAGCATCTTAACTATCCTGGCTGTACTCTTGATAATCATCATATTGATCTACCTCTTGGCTTATCTCAAGATCCAGTTGGCGCTTTCGGTTCTTTGTTCGACAACCATGAGGAGTCTTATATAGCCGATTTTCTGTCTAATCTGGAATCTGATCCTTTATCTAAGTCTAATAATTTATACCCACAATTTCACGATGATTCTAAATTTCTTGTTAATAATGCTCCATATCAGAATTCTAAAAACAATGGGAAGGAGTTTGATTTTCTTTCCCCGGATGTCAATTTACTATCATTTAATGGAAAGATTGATTCTAATTCTGAAGGTAATTTTCCTCTTCTTTTTTTGAGTTTTTTTTTAATTTGTATTTCGACTATAATCACTTTTCGATTTTTTAGAATTCAATCATCTGCATATGAAAAACTTTCTGTTTGGACACGGAAACACCAACAACAACAACAACTCCAATGGAAACTCTAACTTTGGTTTAAATAATGTTCCAGCCCCTGACAATGCTCCTGATTCGCTTCCATTTTTTTCTGATTTCGCCTCTAACTTTTTTGATTCTATGTTCAGTAATCCATTGCCAACTGATGTTGTCCCTGGATTTGGAAACTCCCCCTCTTTCATTCCCACCTCTCCTGCAATTTCTGGGTCCTTAAATGATAGCTCTGCTAATGAAGCAATGAAAGTGTTCCATCAGAAATATCATCGTTCTGCTTTGCAAGGGGATGTTGAAGTTTCTGCATCTTCAATTAGTCCGGTATCTGCACCAAGGTCGCCTATGAGGCATATACCAATAAGAAGCCGTGGTTCAAATTCCAATGTTAACAAAAACCCCTATAGGAATTCAAAGCACTTTGAGACCTCCAACGATTTCGAACTTGCCCAACCCCTATCCTTTGAGGAGACTGCTCTGGCTAAAAGACAGTTTCTTAGAAGACAAAGTTTCCAGAAGGAATACTCTCCATCAGGTTTGGCCAGCTCCATTTCAGCTTTTGATGAAGGATTGGTTAATGCTGAAAATAGAAAAATCCAAAATCTTAAAAGAACTGCCCCCGAATTTGATGCATCTGGTATCAAGTTCCCTTCCAACCTTAGTGACCTAAAGTTAGAAAGCTTCAATCTTGGTTCTGCTATGTACTCCCAAGCTAACCTCACAATTCCTCAATCTGGGCTTACAATATCTTCTAACTCATTACAAAATAACGTTAACGATTCGAACAATTTTGGAGCTGGTAACATAGCGCAGTTATCTTCAGAAAATTCCAATACACATTATCCCCTTGATATTAACTTCGGTAATATTCAACCCTTACAGCATTATTCTTCTGCAGTTGGTCTTAAGCCTGATGTAATTAATCAGGATAAGGATTCTAAATCTCCTAAAATCGCCTTTCCTACTCACTCTTCTCTTCCTAAGAAATCAACCATTTCGGAAAAGAACAACTTGTCACGGAATTTGCCTCAGCCCAATAAAAAGATTGGTGAATCCAACCAAAAAGCATTAAAGTCTCCAGATTCATCAATCACCATTTCTAAAGATCAGAAGCGCTTAAACCATATTGAGTCTGAAAGGAGGAGGCGTAATTACATAAAGAGCTTATTTGATGAGTTAACTGAATTAGTCTCCGAGAATTTGAAAGATGGTGATCAAGTCCAAGCTGGTAGCTTTTCTGCTGATTTGGGATCTTTTGATGGCTCAACCCTTGATGGAATTAGCCGAAAATCTAGTGATATTGGTATCTTGGGTTCTGCATCTCTCTTGAAGGATGTCTCCAAGCCCACCAAATCCAAAAAGAAGAAGTCAAAGAGAACTAAAGTTAGTAAAGCAACCATCATTGAGGCCGCTGTGTTGTATATAGAGAATTTACAAAAAGAAAATTTAAGGCTTAGGTGATCTATTTCAGTCATGTTAAACCAATCTTAGAGGATTTATTGCTATTTTTGGATCGTTGATAATAAGTTTTGATATTTGTAAGATTATTCCTCTTTGAGAAACCTATCTCGCACTTCACTAATATTCATCGATAACTCCATGCCCCACGTGCTCTTGCATTTTATTCTTCCGGCCTTAGAACTTGAAACCTATCCAGAGGATGCATTTTAACTTTCCCAAAAACAATTTATTAGATTTTCGTTTTCTTATTCTTCGGATGCATCTTTCATGGATCCATCCATCTTATACATATATATTTATTTATCTTGTAAACTAACATAATATTTACTTGCTCTTTTAAAATATATATATTTATTGAGGGTTTTTTTTTCTTATTTTATCTTATGGTTTCTTATAAATAGTGAGTATTATAGATGTATTCATGTAATTTGGTGATCATGACGCTGCGGCTACTATTTATCTTCCAAATAATGTTTTTAGGTTTCTATCCATAAATATAACATCAATCGATTCGTGTCTTTTTGTATTTATATTTACACGGCTACTTTTCCGGTAGTTAATATGTATCCAGAATGAGCACCAATTGATGTCTTAATATTTTACCAGACAAGAATTTTCCTAATTGAAATCTTTTAAAGAAAAAGATTGTTTTTTAATATAGTGGTTAGTAACTTCATTGGATTTTTTACCCCTTGGTTTTATTATACTTGAACCATAGATATAAAGCTCAAAAATTAAGTGTGGAAATGCGTATAAATGACTCCACCATCCCAGATGCAATATACCCACCCACTTGTCTAAAATCTACATACATAGAGGAAAGATGCTTGTTATGTATCTCGGATGACATTTATCCCGGAATTTCATACAAGATCTCGATAATGGAATTTTGCAGGGCACGAATATACTATATAAACTAAGGTTATTGAAGGTAAAAAATCATGTTGACTGCAGATACAGTAGGAACTGTCTTAAGTCCGAATCATGAACTTGTTTGAAACTGTGGACTTAAGTCATATGGGGGCTCCTAAGAGTGAAATACCTTGCCGTGGTTTAGGGGCTTAATAGTGTACGTTTCGAAATACAATAAACTAAAATTTCCCACAGTGTTGTACTATTCTTGGTTGGGAATAGTGAAGACAGCGCACAGCGATTCGGAGGACAGCGATTCCAGAGGAGGACCATCTCGAAACAGAAGGAACCGAAAGTTTAGCACAGCTGAGACACAGTCTAGTGCACAAGTCCAGCGTTCGACAGTCAGACGGATCTCAGCGTCTAACAGCTATTTGTAGGAAAGCCATGTCGATCAATCCCACGTTTGGGTAGGAGCCTAATTTTATTAATCCTGTTAGAAGTAGGCTCTGACCAGGAGCTCAATAGCTTCAACGAACTATTGTTCGTTGACAAAGAGCTTAATTCTTGACTGCAAGTAACCTCAGTCATCCAGCCTACTTGAAGCAAAGCCAAGGGGGGTCTTTCGGGTGGTAGGTTGCACCCTTATCCCGTAGATATGCAGCCGGTAGTCCGGCAGAGGAGCTTGTTTTAGCTAAGATAGTAGTCTTTTCTATAAATATTTTTCTCTTTTTCATATTTTTCTAGTATAGTTTTTAATGACGTTATCTTACAATAAAATTCTGTGATACAAAAAAAAGAAAAAAGGATTCAATTATATGATGGTATTTTAATTGAGTAGCGAAGCATCTACATGCATTACATCTGCGTGATTTCAAGAATTTCCCATTAATGATAGGCTAAATTTATTTGTATTAAATTTATGCTGAAGAGATAGATGAAACAAAAATCTAACACACATACTAGTTTCATCATAAATGGTGGGATTCTCTATTTTTTATCAAAATCATTTATAGTGATAGTGACGAGGATTCAACACTAAAGATTTTTTACTGATATCTAAAGCTCACAAAATGGCTTTTGATCGAATTGACCCTCATATTGAGGCCGAGAGTACAAAGGGGTTGGATACAAGGGCCTTGTTGATGGAATTGGAGAGAAAGGATCGAGAATTAAATGATTTAAAACATATTTTGGAGCAGAGCAATTCTAAATATGAAGAACTAATGACCGTTACCAAGAATAATTCTCTTGAAAATTACAGAATACAATCCATTCAGGCAAAAAAAGAACTGGATAGCATTTTATACAGACAGAGAATCTCCGAACAAGAATCTTGTAATTATTATATCAATAGAAGGTTTGAAAACTTCAATCAAGACATGTATAGAGAGAAGCAGGAATTGAGAAAACTTATTTCTAACAATCAGCTACAATATCAGAAGGAAAATACTGAAATTAGAAAGAAGCTCGATGAAGGAAAAAATATTTTGGAAAAATATATAAAAAACTCGATTCCGGAGTCTACTATTAAGAATCAGCCTGTTGTTAATAATTTTTATATCACCAATGGAAATCCCAAAACTTTTACTAAACTTCTTGGAGTTAATCCTACAAACTCCAACAAAAAGATTATCAAGGCAATAGAGGATTCCAAGAGCGGTTCTAAAAACCACCCTCCAAAAAAGTATATCAGTAAATCGAGAGAAAAATTCCCCAAACCAAAGAATCCAGCGATATCCTCGAAGCCGAAAACAGAAAATACTTGCAGCGTTACATCCAATCAAAAAACAACTTTTGGAAAACAACTGAAAGACACTAAGACTCCAATTCGGCAGAACGGTCTCCCCATTCGAGTCGACCAGTCTCATAAAACACCCACCCAAAGTGGTATTAAACAAAATAAGCCAACCAGTGAGAAATCACCTAAGGGCGATCCTGCCAAGAAAAATCCACCAAGAAAGCCCCAATCTCAAAGCAAACCTGCGCAGAATAAAAAGGCTCCTGTTCGAAAGTAAAAGGGAATAATAATTTCTATCAATCACTTTTTCCGAATCATATGTCATTAAACTTTTATTTTCATATCACATCAAAATACAATCAAGTTTGTAGAAGATTTTAATCTAAAAATTATGTTTTTTCGTTAAATGATTTGGTCTTTTATTATTTGTAAATCTGTATGTAACTAAGTTAAAATGTAAAAATTATGTTTTTGCGCCAAAAATTAAATCAAAATAAAAAACTAAATCGAATAGAATTTTTTTTTCTTTCAAATCTTTTACTGCCACATCTTTGAGGGTTTTGGTTTATTGAATAAACTTCATGATTTTACAACGTCATCGTTTGTTAAATCAAACAAAATTTCATAAATTTAATTATTAATTTGTTTAACAATTTTATCAGCCCTGGGTACAACAGTGTGGCAGTTTGATTGTTAACTTTTGTTCTGTTTTTAGTTAACAAATTCGTAAAAGTATATTAGAAATTTATGGATGTATTTTCTTTCTAATATTGGAAATACGTGTTAATTTTAAAGAGCGTGATAAATCGGAAATCAACATCAGTTTATCTTATAAAGGTCTGATGGATCAGATAATTAAAATATTTGCGACTTGATTCGATTTGGATTTTCTGGTAATTTTTGGTAAAGAGTTATAATATATTTTGAACATCACATAACTCTTTAGAACTCTTGAAAATGTAACACTCAACTTTTATTTTACATTTTAATCAATAGAAGGGTTTAAAATCTATATTCTTCAGTCGACTAAATATACATTAAATAGGTTTTTTTTATTTACAAAGAAGGAATAAACATTTTGCCTGAATTAAACTACAAACACTCTTTTATTAACCTTCGTTTAACCACCCTTTTTATCAATATGGTACTACTACTACTATCAATAGAATTATGATTGAATGGCAATTCTCATAGTTCAATAATGTAATTTTGTGTTGAAGCCTAAAGGCTCTAAAATTCAAAATCTCCTGTAAAAAAAAATGCTCTAAAATTCACGCCACCAAACTTTAATTACCCTCCGATTTTAAAAAAAGACATCATTAATGAAGAGGCCCATCTTCAGTGTTGATTTATCAATCTTGTTCCTTTTTTCATTTGTTATATTTTAGAAGAATGTCTTCAATTTAAAAAGTAACCAATATTTAATGTGCTCATGCTGTGCGGAGGGCCAGTATTTCTGTGTAGGTATATAAATACTATGAATAATGAGCAAAATGACATCATAGCTACCTTTATATGCAAATTAAAGTAGTCTTCTGAACTCTAACCGCTTTTTGGAAAATAAATTAGCAATAAATCTCGTAGCCACTCTCTTTAATCAATTGTGCCAAACTTGTAGCGAAATTTTTCTTTCCCAAAAACCCTCATTCACATCAATATAAAGAAACAGAAATTATGCATTCTAATCAAACTCAAAATAAGAGTCATTCGGATTCATGGTGGCACCTACTTATTGACACTCATTGGTTCTTGATTTCCACCAATAAATTCTATAATAATGATTTATAAATATAGTTTACCAAATGTTGATTGGTGAACCCTCTTAGAGCTAACTCAATATGAAATTTATTTAATAAAAGTTTTAAGATTTTTCCGCAGCAGAATTATGTTAACTACCAATAAAATTTCGTTATTTTATTGCAAAAAGTGCTGATGTTTTCATCCACTTCCTACACAGCCTGAAAAATTGAGAGTGTACTCTACAAATGAAAAATGACTTCAAAATGAGCTTTATAACCCCAGACTCTAATATTAATAAAATCCAACTTTCCTTCAAAAATTCGAACAGTTAGTTTTATTAAAAGTAATGGTATCTTTAGACAGTAGCCCAAAACCAATAACTATACCTCTTAAAAACCAACTTCCAGAGCCAGATATCCCCACTCAGGTACAGAACCACACGCTATATACTCAAAATTTAAGTGATAATATTCCGGCTGCTAAAAACAAAAGAGTCCCGAGGAGTAGAAAATTTGATCGTGTAAAGGATTACTCTAATTCTCAGGATTCCATCAACTCAACAGTAAAATCCTCTAGGCCTTCGCGTAGGAGCCATAATTCTTCAGAAGACACTTCTGAAACTAAAAAAATTCCTTTAAAAAATAAAGCACCAAATAATAATTCAAACCCAATCTCTCTTAGCTCAGCCGATAAGCCTCTACAAAGTACCTTTAAATCTCATATTAATGGTGATAAAAGAAGGACCACGAAAATATCTACAAGTTTTGCTTCCAAAGGCAGCAAACCTTCGATTAATCCCAGAATTCCTTCAAAAGTAACCACAGAGCAAAAGAATAAACTGATAAGACAAAGCCATGTTCAAGAGCTTCTGAAATCCTCCAATTGGACCTCAAAAATCATTGAGTAAGTGATTTTGTTTTTTAGTTTCAAGTAACCCGCTTTATTGTATCTTACATAACATTGTGTGTCCATAGAATAAACGATGAAGAGATGGCCTTGGCAGTTGCCCTAAAGCCTTTTGATGACGATTTTCCATATGAAATTGAAGAATTGAGATTTGCCCTAGTTATTTCAAATAATTACCCGGCTGTTTTGGAAAATAAATCCCCTGTGGAAATTCACGTTTCAAATTCGGATATACCAGTAGGCATTAAAACGAATTTGGAATCTAAATTTGAAGATTTCGTCCTCAAATCTTATTCTGAAAATCCCGATAATTCTCCAACCATAAGTTCGTTACTCGAATGGCTGGGGAAAAACCTCGAATCAATCTTTAATCTGAAACCTGCTTCCACTCTTAAGTTTGTTAGTTTTCAGTCTAATGAAGCTCAATTGATCAACAATGGTAAGCTTATTATTTCTCTTTGAAACTGACCATTATCATTACTAATCCACTGTTTTTTTATAAAGATTCAGCCCAAGATTTATCTCCGAGTTTGAGGATGCCAGTTCAAAAACCTTTGGCCAAAACCTTAAAACATTCTCAGAACTTGTCGAATATCCAAAAATTGGAACTATCTAGGAATATAGAGATCGGTCAGCTAGAGAAAAGATTCCCATCCAGTTTCATCTTATCAAGGTAATATAAAACTTCATATTTTTCTCATTCTCTATTAGAAACATCAATAACCATTGGGTTTTTATATTAGAGATGGAGCATCAAGTATTGTTAAGCTTAACCTAGAGCTGTCCGACACCTCAATCAATGTCGATCTGTTTTCAATTCCTTTAGAATTGAAAATTCCTGACGTTTACCCCAGTTTCAAACTACATCCTTCTCGTGCTGAGCCCAATCTCCTCAATGGGGTTCCTTCGATTAAAATAAAGGCTGATTCAATTCAATCAAAAACTGGAAAGCGGTCTTCATGGGCAGTAAACAACCTCGAGTCCTTTAAAAATCTAGAAGCGACGTTTCAGTTGAATGCAATTACCTCTCAGGCTACTCTGTTAGGGTTGATTAATTGGCTAGATATCAATTTCATGGAATTGTTGAACGATAAACACAATAGTTCCGATCAGGTTTTAACAGATGATAAAAAATCTGAAACTATTAACCCGAGTGATAGTCTGGAGTCCACTAAAAATTCTCAAATTTGGCCCCAGCGTAAAGGAATTGAACTAAAATTTGGAGTTGTCGAATTGGACGAAATTCAATTAATGACTTGTAAATTGCTCAAACTGGTTATTAAATGTAATAAATGCAAAAACAACTTTGACTTTGACTTGAATCCTACCACCAGCAGTGATAAAGATAACCAAGCCTCCAAAAGCTGTCCTAACTGCGGAGAAGTGGTGGATATGAGGCTAAGGAGCGGTTGGATTCACCAAAATTCCCGTTCTCTTGGATTTTTAGACACCAGAAACGGAATACCAGTTGACTTGAGACCTAGCAACTATAATCTTGTATGTGATGTCTGCTCTAATGAAAAAAATGATTTGGACAAAAGCAATTTATTAGAACCACAAAATTATACAAACAAGAACATTTTTGAGATTGCATGTGGTACAAAAAACCAAGTAAATTGCCGTATTTGTCATTCCAAAATGTCAATATATATATCTGATGTTTCTTTTGTTAAACTCGTTCCCGGATTGCAGCTTGGTACTACCAAATTAACCAAAACGTCCAAGAAACCAACAAAATCTAGTGTACCTCTAGGATTTGCACTTGGCTCTCCACTTCCTCAGAAGGGAGCTTGTAAGCATTATATCAAAAGTTTTAGATGGTTCAGATTTCCGTGTTGCTTCAATATGTACCCTTGTGACACGTGCCACGATATTAAGGAATCCCATGAACACGTTCTTGCAAAGTCTATGATCTGTGGGTTCTGTTCAAAGGAACAAAATATATCTAAAGCAGAGTTATCCGGTAAATGTGTAAACTGTGGAAATTCATTTTATCGTAAAACAAGTGTGGCTTCTGGCGCCTATTGGGAGGGTGGTAATGGAGTCCGTGATAAGTCAAAGCTAAGCAAGAACGATCCCAGAAAGTATAAAGGCCTGGGAAAAACAGTGTCCAATAAGAGATCCAGTAAGTAGTAATTAGGGCTCTCGATGCTTTTTTTTTTTGCCTCGAATATATGGATATAATATATTTAAATATTAGGCTTTTTTTTTGAATGAGATTTACCAATAAAATTATTTCCATTAACATAACTTTGAAAATATTAATTTAACCCATTCAAGTTTCTTCTTCTTCTCAAGAGTTTCAAGTTTATCATGAACTTGAATACTTTTCTTTATTTGATCAATTTTAAAAAATTGTTTATTTGTTTTAGAAATTTCATGTTATCTTTGGTAAAACCAGCAGATTTTAGACACTGAATGTTTAGAGGTTATATACATTGGTACATTCAAATTCGAATTCGGTTTAAAGACTGGATTTTTTTCTGTCTGGATCACTTAAATATCTTTATTAAGTCGGTAATATACAATTAATATAAAAATAACGTATATTTTTATAATTATTCTGGTTTGGATCACTCTATTTTATATTAAATAGATTTAAAAGCATTTTAAGGAAATCAAGTTTTGATTGAGACTTTTTTTTGGAAAAAAAAAAGTTTTATAGTGAAATTGAATTCATAAAATCAAAAATTAATGGTGAATACGCAAGTTTAGTGAGTGCATATAGTTAATTAAAGCAATAATTCAATTCCCTTAATAATTAGGATCTCATTACTGTCATCCTATAATAATTTAATATAAATTAATATTTAACTTTAACCAGCTCACAAAGTTCCATATCGAATCAATCTGGTTAACTAAGTATACAATAAATTTAATAAATTAGATCCACTGGTTTACTTGTTCACTTGTTGAATATGAGATATGTATTATAAGGATATAAATTTATTTATAAATTATTTTTAGGAGAAATAAAAAATATAGGACGTCTAGGCGACAATGTGTTGATACTTAGCTGCAATTCTAAATATATCTGTTAATCGCTACAAATTATATGAAAATCCGTAAAAATAGAAAAAAATTCCGCAATCGGATAAGTTACTTTTTATTTCAAAAATTTAAATTTGCTTAAATTGATGGGAAAAAGTTTTATTGATACAATTATTTTTTAGAATTGGCGTCTAAAAAATCTCTTAAGTATTATCTTTCAAAGAAAAAAAATCAGATGCTTTTATTTAGGTTTTAGCTAAGAAAAAAAAAATTTCCAAAAAAATATATTATTTCACAAACAAAAAATAATCGAATTTTTCAAAGAACTAAAGATGAAATCTCTAAATTAATATTTTTTGGATTTTAATCTATCCATATTTCGCATTATTTAAGTTTAAAAAAGACTTTTATTTTTTATTTTTTTATTTTGCCTTTTTAACTTCAATCAATTATATTTTAAAACCGCAAAAAATAAAGCTACTTTTGTACAAACCCCCCCCCCCCAAACTGTTTTGAGTGTTTTTTGATGCATTTTAATGAAAAATAAAATTTTGAAAAAAAATCCGAAACAATTAAAAGAAGTATGATATTAAGCAGAAATATTGAATTTTTATTATTAAAATTGCCTGATAACATTGTTTTTAATATAAATAGTAATAAACCTCTGACTCAGCGTTTTACTCATTAATATTATTTGATAATATTAATATGTTATAATATATTTTCGATAAATAATTGTACTTTTTAATTTTCAAAAAATTTAAAATGAGAATTCGAAAAGATTTTATCTCATAACTTAGAATAAAAAATTCAAAAAAAGAAAAGTATGTTTAGAAATTTTAAGATAATAAATATCTAAATATTGAATTTTAATTTATTTTTATCATTTATTTTTAAAATTTTACCAAAGGCTAGTAAAAGTGAGCTCCGAGTAAGTTTTTTTAGGATCGTTTCTTTATCGAGAAACATGATGATTCCTTTAAAAATTGGAGCACTAAATTCATGAATTTTCTATTTGAAAAGATTATTACTTTTTCTGTGAAATTTTTTTATTAATTTATTTGTTTAAACTTAAAAATATATTAAAATTATTTTTACTAACCACATTGACTACATTTTCACATTAAATGATTTTTTTATGTGGTTTTTTAAAAAAGAAAAAAAATACCGAGAATTCAACTTTTTTTCTTTTCAAGTTATTTTAAAAACTATTACAAAAAATAAAAATTTAAATTAATGATTTATTCTTAAGTTATAGGTCTTAATTACATAGAAAATATTTTAAAATTTCAAATAAAATTAAAATAAGCATTTTTGCGTCTTTTCGGTAAAAATATTATACTGAATAATAAATTTTTTAACGTTTTTAAAATTTTTAGAGAAAGAAACGGTTTCTTTTTTTGAGAATATAAATACGATATTAAAAGATAAAAAAATCATTATATACCACTAAATAACTATATATTTCAATTTTCGATTAAAATTAACCTACTACACCTTAGATTTTTTTTTAAATTTTTTCATAACTCCGGATGATTGCATAGAAACTTTCTGTTTTAAAAGATAATTTGTCGCCATTGAAAAATTCTCACTTATATATAAATTTAACAAATAATAAAATGAGAGCTTATCAAAAAAATTTATAACAATCTTTATAAATTTTTACTGTTTTTAAAATATAGAAACATAATTTAATAGAAAAAACTCAAATAATGAAAACCATTTGTAAATGAAATATATAACCTTTAAATGACAGTTATTAAAATATAAGAAAAACTTAAAAGTAAATATAAGTAAAAATAATAATATTTAGGGATTTTTATTTTATTATTGGAAAAAAAAAATATGTAAATTTTAGATTTACTTAATTTAACTTTTTTCGCGCCTTATTCTATTTTAATAATAATTATTATATTGGAAATAAACACCGGTTATTAATTCAAATTTTAAATACATTAAATATAAAAATATTTTTACATAATTAAATCTATTAAATACACAAACTAGAGTATTGGCAGACTCAAAAAATACCATTCAAAATATGAATTTATTTCATACTGTTGAAAAAAATATAGATACATTTTTAAGGGTTAAAAAAATTTCATAAATATAATATAACGTTTGTTGGTACAAAAATAATTTTTATTTGGGTTTTTATTTGAAGGTAAAAAGTATACTAAACATACTAGATTACTAATTCAAAAAAAAATCATCCCTTTTCATTATATATAAAACATCTCAATATAAACACTTAATTTAATCGTATTATTCTGCAAAAATTAAAAAATGGCATAAATTTTTTTTTTTCATTTTTTTTTAAATCTAAGCAAATGTTATTAAAATATGGTAAAATTTTACTGCAAAAATATTTTATAAACTTTAAAAAAACTAAACCAAATTCAGGAAATAATGATAATTTTAACAAAAAATTCCATGAACATTTAGCCGAAAATAGTTAATAAATATATATTAATATATCATTTCCTTATTTTTAATTAGATTGTTTACAAAAAAATTGAATACTCGTTTAATTAAATTAAAACATTTAATTTTTTTTGTTAACAATCTAATTAAATATCAAAATCGATCTTTATAGAGTTCCATTTTCACTGGACATCACATATATTGAAATTTAATTTAAAATGGCGTATTTTTTTCTTAATTTAGTTAAATCGGGTTATGTTTCAATACTAAAGCGAACATTTTTTTACAGGACTTCATTTTCTTTATTGTGATTTTAAACATAAGAAAATTTCTTAAATTTTTGAATATTAGTTACCTATAATTCATCGTATATCGCATATCTTTTACATTTTATTTTATTTTATTTAAGTTAATTCAATTTCAATCCATTATTAGCCACGTTAAGTAATGTATTATATCATATCATGGACTTTACTTCTTTCGGAATTAAGCAATTTCCAATGAGGTTTAGTTAAATTTAATATTGTTTAATCTAACTACCAATTATTCACATCTATCTTTTTTATTTTATTCTTGAACTCAGTTTGAAGCTATAAAGATGAATTATTGAGTTAGGGTTGAACCTAGAAAAATATTCGCATATTTTTTACAGATTTTTTATAGGTATTAATAACAATAAAAATCATAAAATAACTAATATATTTATGATTACATCCAAATTTTTATTATTAGAATTTGATTTTTAACTCATCTCTAATATAAAAAATATATTTTTGATATTTTTGAAATCAATTTCAGAAAAATATGTGCATATTTTTTCAAAATTTTGAACTACCAATAAGAAAATTTTTTGGAATTTTTTTAGAGAAGAGACTTATTACAGACTCTACTGTATTTTTTTCATAAAAAATCTTAATTTTTTAAGAATTAAAAATAATTATGGCTAAACGCATATTTATATTATGAATATTAAAAAAATCTTCATTGAAGTTAAATTCGATTTTTTTTTGAGTAAGTTCGATCCTAATGATTTGTGATATTTATTTATTTCAGTGATTTTGAACATTCGTGGTTAATAAACTTATTTTAACTGTGTAAAATAATAGATATTGTAATAATTATAGAATAAAAACCCCTTTACTGTTTTTAAAAAATATTTGTGGTTAATATAAAATCTTTTCTAGAAAATTATACGAAAATTGGAAAAAAAAATATAAACCTAATTTTAGCCTGCAATTTTTGGCAGTAAACACCACTAAAATTCAGCGAATTATTTTTCGGATAATTATTGAATTTTATTATTTATATTAACTCTAATAAAGTTTTACACCAATTTTAGTTTATTGAATCATCAACTTCGAACTATAATAAGTTTTTTTTACAAAATTTTTGTTTTTTTACTAAAATAATTTGTGTTACTAAAATTATAATCAAATAGTTCTAGTTTCTAAATATTACCTTAAAACTTACTTTCAAAGCTTCAACGAGTGATTTTTATAATTATAGGTTATAAAATCAAATTATAAATTTATTAAGTAGTCAAAAAATGGCTCTCTTTGGTTAAATGGCTGCAGCCCGTAAGCCTAATTTTAACAAATTTTTTATACCTAAATTAAAAGTTTTACATCAGAAAATTTAAAAAATCTAATAAAAAAAAGTGCAATATCTGTTAACAAAAAAAAGGATTGGTATGTTTAATTAAGTTTTTATTATTAAATTACCAATTTTTTATACAGAGATAGCTAAGAAACTAGAAAAAACACTAATAGTTTTTATGCTATCAAGGTATTTAAATTCACAATCATAGTTGTTCCTTTATTTGAGGTCAAATAATAATACTAATATTCAAAAAAAGTTCGGCTTTTTATATATAGAGTATTTGATTTAGCGTTATAATATAGAAAATTGAGGAGAGATAGATGAATAAATGATAGTTTTAATATCTTTTTTGAGATATTTTTATAGATGAAACAGCAGAAAATACACAAAAAAAGGCATTTAATAGCCATTTCCTGGATATGTATATATATATATACATAAATTTGCTAGGGTATTTTGGTTATTAATAATATAAATATGCTGCCTTTTATGATTTTTATTTACTCTTAGAATTAATGGTTAAGAATTAAATTTGATTTCAATAGGTTTTAATATTATTCCTTTAGTGTATATGAATAAATTTTTTAACTTAAAAAAAGCCTTAAAAAGTTATATGCTAATATATATTTTTATATATAGCGAGTTTTCGATATAATTTTTTATATTTATAGGAATTAAATTAATTTATAATTCACGAAAATTTTATTTAAAATTTATATAGCTACATATAAAATATGAAGGG
>LSSL01007716.1:0-21551 GCA_001953115.1 Smittium mucronatum | reverse complement strand
AAGTAGGCTGGATGACTGAGATTACGTGCAGTCATGAATTAAGCCCTTTGTCAATGAACAACAGTTCATTGAAGTTACTGAGCTCCTATTCAGAGCCCACTTCTATCAGGATTAATAAAATTAGGCTCCTACCCAAACGTGGGTTTGATCGACATGGCTTTCCTACAAATAGCTGTTAGACGCTGAGATCCGTCTAACTGTCGAACGCTGGACTTGTACACTAGACTATGTCTCAGCTGTGCTAAACGATCTGTTCCTCCTGTTTCGAGATGGTCCTCCTCTGGAATCGCTGTCCTCCGAATCGTTGTGAGCTATCTCCACTACTCCCAACCAAGAGTAGTGCAACGCTGTGCGCTGTCTCCACTACTCCCAACCAAGAATAGTACAACGCAGCGTGAAATTTTAGTCTAGTGTACTTCGAAAAGTACACTATCAAGCCCCTAAACCACGGCAAGCTATTTCACTCTTAGGGGTAAAAAACTTTGAATAAAATTTAAATTCTAGTCTCAATGTTATTCTGGCACCGATTATAACCAATATATGATATTCCGGTAGTTTATTCTCAAACGATTTGATTTAATTAAATTCGGAACAGATCAATTCTAATTGAGGTAGGGGTGAGGATGAATGCTTATTTAGACCTGTTTATACGATAGTTAAGTTTTAATACACAGCAAAGAAAAATCAAGATTTGAACGCTTATTTTTCAGGGTTTTTTTATTATAGAAATCTTTTTGCAAATAAAATTAGTAAAAAGTGTGCAAAAAAACTTTTAAAAAAAATTGCAAAAACGGAAAAATCGATATCCTAGGCACTGATATGACTCTCTGTCATTAACAAGTTTTAGTTTCTCTTTTTAAGGCCGCGTGGCTGGATACCTATTTTCAATTCACCTACGAGACATTTCGACTAATTTTTTCCCAATAAGATTTCATGATCAATCTCTTCTAGAAAAAATGTATGTTGCAATGGGATTGTTTATTTTTACTGATCATTTTATTTTTTATTTTATCTTTTAATTGTTGGGTCGAGTAGGCAAAACGTCTATTCGGCCTTCAGTCTTGACAACTTTTTTAAGGATAATCCAATATCTATTAAGAAGTCTATTATAAAATGAATCCAAAATTTTCGACCCTAAACAAAAAAGCAATAGAAATAACAAATGTAGAAATATGTTTATGCATGATTATTTTCTCTTTATATTTAAATTACATGCTTGTTTAAATATTCATATATCATGATTTTTAATCTATGGAAGATATGATGATGATTCAAAAGTGGCATTTAGTGGCCATCATTTATTTTTAGTAGTTTATTTTACGAAGAAATATCAAAATGTGGAAGGTATAAAATCTTATCTATTGATGAATGCAGAACCTTTTTATTTATAAATGCGCTAGAATTTTTTTTTCAATATATAGTAAGGATGGTTTTAAAACCCCCGTTTTTTAAGCTATTTATATTAATCGATTTTTTTATATCGCAATTTGCAATAAATTAATAATATTTTAAATGAGTTGGTTAATTTCTTGCTATATTAAAATAACCTAACTGTAATAAAAAATTAACTTAAATGTATCGATAATGGTTTTTTTCTATTGGTTTGAGTAATGCCTGTTCCCAGCTTTTTTTAAAAAAATAAGTTGTGTTTTTCTATTTTTAAATTAAGATTTTTTTTATTATATGATATAAGTTGCATAACACAATTTTTCCCCTAACCCATAAATACCTTATAAAAATTGTAAAAAAATCCGCTATAAATTCAAATTTTCTTATATGGGAGACTTTAATGAATTCTATCATTGTCTCATCTGAAGTCATCTTCAACCAACCTTATATTTAATTTTTATGAGAATTATCATCAATGTTAATGGATACTTTATTCATTTGAAATTTTCTTACAAGAAAGTTCATCTAGATTTTATACTGTAAATATTTAATATTAAACTTATTTCAACTCTCTTGTCTCCGATTTTACTACTTACTTTGACTTTAAACGATTTCTAAAAGTTTACTTACTAATATAAAAATGTAAAAATATAAATAATAGAGTTTATATTTATATTAGTAGAAATCAACGTAAAATCGATGTTGACCATAAACAATAACATGAAGCAGCCTACTGGCTACATAAGAGTCTGAGGCATGTTAATAAAAAAAAACCACTTTCACTGGATAAAAATCTTTAATAATTAGCTTGTGATAAGCTGAAAAAATAGGTGGAATGTCTATAAGTCAATAAACCCGACGATATAATAAATGCCAAGCGAATAAATTTAATTAAATGTATCCTAAATAAACATGAATATTTCAGCACCAATAATTGAAATTGTGCAATAAACAGCGTACCAATAGTTTCGATGATCTAATTAACGAAAGATAATAACTTCAATTTCAATATTATGAGGTTAGTAAAATTTTTATTTTAAAGCGTCTGAAGAGAAAAAACCTCCTATTATTATGAAAATAATGAATTTTATCGGATAACCAAATTTATTTACCGGAAACCTTTGCCCCTAAGAGTGAAATATCCTGCCGTGGTTTAGGGGCTTAATAGTGTACTTTTCGAAGTGCACTAGACCAAAATTTCACACAGTTTGTACTATTCTTGGTTGGGAATAGTGGAGACAGCGCACAACGATTCGGAGGACAGCGATTCCAGAGGAGAACCATCTAGAAACAGGAGAAACCGATCGTTTAGCACAGCTGAGACATATTCTAGCGCACAAGTCCAGCGTTCGACAGTTAGACGGATCTCAGCGTCTAACAGCTATTTGTAGGATAGCCATGTCGATCAATCCCACGTTTGGGTAGGGGCCTAATTTTATTAATCCTGTTAGAAGTAGGCTCTGACTAGGAGCTCAATAGCTTCAATGAACTTTTGTTCATTGACAAAGAGCTTAATTCATGACTGCACGTAACCTCAGTCATTCAGCCTACTTGAAGCAATGCCAGGGGGGGTCTTTCGGTTGGTAGATTGCACCCTTTTCCCGTAGGTACGCAGTATTAATCAGGCTGAGGAGCTTATTGTAGTTAGGATAGTGGTCTTTTCTATGAGTCTTTTTCTTTTTCCGTTTTTTTTTAGTATATTTTTAATGGCGTTATCTTCAATAAAGCTCCGTGATACAAAAAAAAACAAATAACAAAACCGTTGGAACCTTTGCATGCGGAAAATTTTTATAAATTAGATACATTTTTTTCGCACTAACAATCGTTCAGTTTCAAATGCACTTTATAAATTGGTACAACTTGATTGTTTCAAAAACGTTGTTACAAATAGAGAATTTATTCGCGGAAGGGTGAATCTTTAGTAAAGCAAATGTTTTTATTGGCGTATTCTATCTAATCAAATAGAGGATGGTTAATTTCACAAACAAATCCTAGGTTGTTTTTAAGCAAGTAAGTCATCTAAAAAGTTGTCTTGAACATAAAAATCTTTTATAGACACATCCAAGCTATTTAAGTCACCAGTAAAGTACAATGATCATGGATACACATCTGGTTTTACTGCTAACAGATTTTAATACTAAATAAAATAAGTAACGGCCATCCTGACTAAGTTTTTTGGCTTCATTTTTAAAATTACAATTAATAGAGCTACAATATTATTCAACTTTTAACTTTGCTTCCAATTAACTCGAGAAATAAGAAATTATATTTATTTCAATGTATTTATACCAATACATGGTGTCAGAACTATTGGCATACTGGACATTTTGTATAAAATTTGGCCAATAAATGGAAAATACTAAGATTTGACTTTTTTCATACACGATTTTTAAAAATACACAAATTTTATTTGTCAATACCATCTTAATTATGCAAAATGATAAGAAACTATAAACAATATGGTAGTATGCAAATAGTCATGGCACCCCAATACATATCCCTTTCAGGGTCAATGCATAAAACTGGCCCTTATTTTCCGTCAATAAAAAAAAATTGGTTTTTATTACCCTTATAATTGGCCCAATAACTATTATCACTGAACAAAAGTCTTTTTTTATCAAATAGGATCATAATAAACTTCTAGGCCAAGTAAGGGAGAATATTATTTCAAGCACAAGTTATTAATTTGAAGATGAATAAAGCTTATTATGTAAGTGTCGGTTCAAAATATAGTTTAATTTACCAGATAGTAAAACCAATTAGTAATATATAAATCAATTGGGCTTACAATCTAATCAACTGGACTGTCTATTTGTATACAGTTTGAGCACAAATAGTCTATCGAGAAGAAGCCATATGCCAATTATTATAAAATATCAAGCTAGAATGTTCAATTGCACCATAGTTCCAGATTTATTATCTAAATGTACCGAATTTTCTATGAATTTGGAGGTGTGTAAATTTTCAATAGTGTTAAAGTTTACGATTGGGGAATTATTCACTCGTTGTTATTACATATTAAGTATCAAATATTCTAGACCTCGTTTTTCAGAATTATAGTTTTTTGATACTATGGGATCTCTAAACGTAAAAGGCTACACTTCCTTAGCGTTAAACATATCTCAGTAATCTTTTTCACTTTTCAGAATTTTTTTTCCAAACCTCAAGCTCTTCTTAGCATACATTCATAATACTTCTGAAACATCAAATTGAGATAATTTTTCTAAAGCTGGTGTCAATAAAGTCAAAAATTTAAATATAATCCAAGTCAACCTCAATATCGTTTTCATCCGTAAAGATACAGACTTGGAATGGGGGGGCATGGCATTAAGATTCCATTTGTCCGCGATTTGACAAGTATGAAAAATTAATATTTTATTTAATTTATATGGCTTTACTTTTCTTATTGACAAGATTTTCTCAATTATACATTTTCTAGTCGGAAATAAGGGTGTTTTCATCCTATTAGCTTTAATGCAACTAGTTGCATTTTTTATTGTCGATAAAGCAAAGCTTAAGAGAAACACCATTGCTGAACGGGTTTTTTACGGCTCCCTGTTTCCAATGAAACTTAATCTTACTCTGGTGTTCATTTTCATGTCATACTCTACCTTCTCATATCTGAGATCTAGATTCTTTGAAAGTATAAGCAATAAACTACGAACTTTCAGTAGAAGGCATGTCGTTTGGGGAATAAGATCAATAAGATTTGAAAATACTCTCAGTTTGCATAAATGTGTCGCCATTTGGTTTTTTTTTTGGTTTTCTTTGCACGTTATTTGTGCTTTCATAATTTTTGACGTAGATTTCAGTGTTTTGCTCCCAACTCCTCCTGGAGGAGGTATAAATTCAATTGTGCAACCAGCTCCACCTAAAGGAAAAGTTGGTAGTTTTAGACTTGGAACTGGAATATCTAATTTTGTAACACTCTTATTTGTGTATCTTCCGGCTATCCGTAATTCAACCATTTTTTTATTTTCATCATTATTTCCTCTTATATTGGTCTTACTAAAGAATCTCCAATCAATATTCACCCACTAACTTTTTTCTTCGATATTAGCTCAATTTAGAAACAGATTCTATCAAACTTTTTACTACTCCCACCATGTTTTTATCCTGGCTCTAATTTCTATCAGGCTACACATGCAGTATACTAGTCTCTTGTTACTATTCGGTGTTTTGCTATATGTCATTGATAGATCCTACCGACAATTCGAGAAATCTCGTGTTTCCAAAGAAAACATCAGATACATTCGATGGTCTGAAAGCCTTTTAGAAATCATCGTACCTGAAAAGTTTTTACCTCATATCTCCTCATCAAAAAAGAGAGATGACATTTTTGGACACGCATATTTGTACATTCCTGATATTTCCATTCTTGAGTGGCATCCTTTTGATGTATCCTTCCATGCTGACACTAGATTCTTTAGCTTTTATGTTTCAAAGCAAGGATTTTGGACAAAAAAATTATTCGAAATTGCTAGCAATAGATTATCCGAAGTCCAGAATTTGCCATCTGGTCTTAATTCCTCAAATTCAAATCATTTAGCTTTCAATAATGAAACGCCTGGACTCAGTCTCAGTCCTGCCAGCACTCATAAGGCACCTCAAATTACTCGTTCAGGATCATATAGCGGTGAAAACTCTAATGATGTGTTAGTTAAAAATGTCCTCAAGATCCAAAACGCTCCTTTAGAGAACTCCCTCTTACTATCATCTAGTAGTATAGACGAAAGGCTGTCTAAAAGCTCTGAATTCCCAAGCAATATCTATTTCAGTGGGTTATATGACTCTGATGTGAAATATGTTCTTGAAAATGAAACGGCGTTGATAATTGTTTCCGGAAGTGGAATCTCATCTATAATCCCTTTAATAAGACACTTCATGTTTTTGAAATCTACAAACAGCCCTCAATTAGTTGCTGAAAGAGTTCATCTGCTTTGGTCAAGCAAGCATATATCATCTTTTAAAGCCATAGAAGATCTCCTAAATGAAATTATCAGTTTGAACATGACTATCAGTGTTAGTATTCAACTGGTTTGTACTGAAGAACGAGTAGCTGACTCTAATTTATACAAGAACACACTTTTCCCAAGATTGCCTGAACATACTTCATTCTTATTCATAACAGATGAATTTGGAAGTAGCGATTCCACTGGTCGTTCAAGTAGTACACGAATTACACCAAGATTACCTAAAAACGAAATTGATATTTCCCAAATTTTTAGGGGCATTGTAAACTTAAATTATGATTCTAACTTTGGAGTTTTGGCTGTAGGGAGTGATAAATTTGTTGAAAATGCCAGTGCCTCCGTATTCTATGTTGCTAGAAATAGAGGAATTATGGATAGGGTGAATTTTTATGGTTAACTCTTATTAATCTATCTAAACTCTATACCATGGTATTGAAATATCATTTATTAATCCAATCGACCAACAACATAAATAAACAACACTATTTATATTTTACCGACTTATTAAAATTTTTAATAGTTAATTCTTATTTTTAGCGTTTAACTCGCTTTAATTTTGTCTTTTTCGATATTTGAAGCATTTTCCCCGAGAACTTTGTTTTATTATTTTTTTATACAATTTGATTAAATATTAATAAAAAATTCAACATAACATTCTTACTAATAATAATTAGGTCCGATGTATGCTATACAGCCATGGCGTCAAAAAAGTTTGTTTGAAATAGTCATTTTTTGAAATCCTAAAACTATATCTTACTAAAATTTGGGATGATGAGAGAAAAATCTTGCCAAATATCAATTAATATTAAAAACTCAAAATACATTATGAATCTAAAAACAGTATAAATAATCCGATTTGAATGGTCCTGAATGCCAACTGGGATGATAAATTTATCAGAAAAACTATGCTATGTCTTCCTTTTCTTATAAAAAGTTTTCGTTTTAAACCGCTCAAAAAAAAGGGGGAGTTACTAATACGTTGTATCTCAATGCGACATATTATCACATTACTGACCACATCATCTTTATCATATTTCAAAAGTCGGAAAAATCTTGTTGAATCTGTTTTGAGTGGGCTTCAAGATCAATTTTAATTAAAAATTCTATTTTCATAAAATACATAAAACATGAAAAATTAAACTTATTTTTTCTCTCCAATATAGTTGGTGATAGTGATATTAGGAAAGTATTTTATAAAAAATGTGTTTCATAAGACCGAAATATTGAATTAATGCCATAATAAGATTGAGGAATGACACAATATTTTTTATTAAATTAAAATTGAAGTTTCTTGAGGAATGAAATTATATACGAAATTACAGGGTTTTTCATAGGGTTAAAATTAAAATCCACTCAGAATATGAACAAATTAAACCACAATATTACTTCATCGACTTAAAATTTAATAACCATTACCAAAATATCCTTTCACAGGCGTTTTTCATCATCAAAATCTCATTCCCATTACCAAAACTCGTTCTATTTTTTTAAGATATTCAAAGCTATCTGTTTTTCATTAAATTTAAAATTTAATCCACATAATATGAAAATATTATTTGGCTTGGATTGTTTATTTTTCAAAAAAATCGTATTAAAAAATATTCTACCATAAAAATGTATAATATTTAATGGGTCTGGTTAGAAACCATATTTTTTTAACTAAAATAATCCATCTAGGCTTTTTTTTCAAAGTTGAATCTTTATTAAAAAAATGATAAACTGGGACTATCCAACTGTCTGTTTTCAAAGGATAGTAGCATATCGAAAAAATGGAATGTTTCCAGAAAATCAGTTTTAAAAAGCTACACAGTTGTGTACTATTATTTTCGCAACAAAAGAAAAAATTCCTGTCAAACAATAATGAGAGTAGAAAAATATCACAATAAAATTAATTTAGAACATATTTGGCCTTCTTGCATGAAGAGTAATGTGAAAATATTGAGAGGACAGAGCCTATACCAAAAATATTGAGTGATATATATATGAAAAAATTTCTAAAAATTCATACGAAATCAAAAAATTAGTAAGCAGAAAGGGTGTAGATATCAGATATAAGCAAATATATTCCTAAATATGAAATATAACAGCAAAATTGGTAGAAAATTAAACATAAATTCTAAGCTAACTTGAAGGATTTCGTGGAAAAAATATGAAAAAAAAGAATGGATTAGATCCATATTTGTTTGGGTTTGACCCCAATCCAATCTCACTCAAATTTCTACTAGCATCCGTACTTCTTAAAAAGCATTTCAGGGATTTCGAAAACTTTCACATAGATATGATCTATAAAATCTTGTATTTGGGGTACCCAGTTGTGGTAGTAGGGATATCAGACTCCTTATAATCTTTTATTCCGTTTTTACTTGGAGTCGTACAAGGTGAAAAGGCATCAAATATATTATGGATTTTAAAATATATATTAAATGAGCTATTGGATTAGGGGGATCAATTTAGAATATCAAATCTAATATCCGATTCAGCAACACAAATATCATTGTCCCTAAAAATTATGATAGGAATATCAAAATAACAAATTGATGGCACATACTTGGAGAAATAATAATAGAATCATACGACGGCGCCAAAAACTTTCCAAGAGAAAATAAAAGATGATGTAATATTTATTTAAAATTGATTCATTGAATGCTTATTTTAGCTTTCCTGGCATCTTTTTTTAAGAAAGTGGAATGAATTCCACGAAATGAAACATGTACTAACTGCACTGAGCAATAAATACTTTTTAAAAAACAGGAGTTGTTACGAGGGATACAGAATATTTTCTCCAAGCACAAACAATAGTCTCTAGAGGTTTAATTTAACCATTAATACTAGATACTTATCGTGGAAAAAAAAGCATAACCCAATTATTGTGTTTATTTATTAACATATTAAGATATACCTCGAAATCAAAGATTTCTGACTCCTCTAAGCCAAAATATTCAAATGAATTTGCTTTTTTTAGATGGTGAGTATGACAGTTTTTTGATTTTCAGAGCCGATGAAAGCAAAACAATAGGATACCATCTCAAAAGCTTCTAAATTTTGTCAGAGATAATTTTAAAGTTATTTTGTTTTGATTTTGAAAGTTAGAATGAAATGAAGTTCATTCTTAATAATGTGACATTGTTGGACTTGGAATCAATGATAGAAGACTATAAAGACACATTTTGCTCATGCATAAAATTTTCCGAAAATTGGAAGTGTATTCACATATATTCCTATCTAAAGGAAGCTATCCAGCTTAATGTCATAGAAAATTATTTGGAGCTAAGAAAAAAAAGGTGCAGGCCAAAGTTGACAAAAAAAAAACAAAGAACTCTTCCTGGAGTAGTTTTTTTTAGATTTTTTTTTTAGAAATTACTTAATAAAGCTGATTTTAAAATATCAATTGACTTACTCCTTTTTTTATCATAATAAAAAAATTTATCTAATTCCGAAAATTAATAACTGCAGGTGGATGTTATTATATTTTTAAATTTCAAAAAAAAAAATTTGTTTCCTAATGGATTTCTAATATTGATTTAAACCATTATTCCTGAATGATGTATCCTACGAAATAACATTAATTAATAAACTTGAATAGATTTAGGACCTATAGTTCATACAGAGGATAATTTAAAACAAAAAGTTGAGGAAGCTTTGAAATTGACTCAAATTTAAGAATCCCATGTAAAATAACTATTTTTTACCTTTGCCTCTATCAATTAGATATAAATAACTTTTTTTATTTAGGTAATCCCTTTTGGAAATCTCAATTAGAAACCTTAAAATTCAAATCCGTTGAAAGTCAAAACATACGAGATCAATCTTTTATTTAAATATAATATAAAAAAAGACCTTTTTACCTTGATTTTCTAAAAAAAATGAAGGTTGCACATTTTAGGAACCCATATTTATTAAATTAAACGTGTATAAAAATACTATAAAAAAAACTTAGCTTTTCGAGACTACTAGAGGCTATTGAGAGAATTTTCTTTAGAAATATCCAGCCCATAAATACATTAGTTTTTTAAAATCTCTAAAGACTTCGATCAAAAATACTTTTTGAATTCGGCGCTAACAAATATTTTTTTGAAAAAAAGTGAAAACAAACTCGCTCGCTTTTTTTTTTATCATTGAGATTTTTAATTAAAAATTAAACTCTCTTTATTCGATGATGATTTTTTTCTCCATCCAATAAAAAAAATTGGGAAATTTTTATTGATAAAATTAAGATTTTGGTGATTTAAAATGCTCTTTTTAGGAAATTTTGGTGATGGCTATGGGCTTTTGAGTGAATTAAATAAAATTTTGGGTTGACGGGAAATAATTTTGGTTTTCATTAATAGCTAACCCTTTTCATAGCAATATATACTTTTTTTCATTCCAATAAACTCTTTTTTCCAGATCAATATACTCTTTTTTTCACCCCAATATAACTATTTTTTTACTCCAACAGAACTTTTTTTCTGGACCTGTGGGGTCACTTTTGTAACCAATAAGCGACTTTAACTTACAAAAATAAGGATATTTTATAATTGGTTAAATTTTAATTATGCTAGGTATTATTGGTTTTTGGTTTTTAATTGGTATAAATAATTATTCAATCCAATAATAACGCCTTTTAGATTTTGATCAAGAAAATAACCCCACAGATCTAAAAAAAGGGTATATTTCTATGAAAAGTTTCTATTTTAATGAAAAAAAGTGTCTATTGCTATTAAAACCCTGTAACTTCTAAGAAAGCCCCTTATTATATTATCTTATGGCCAGATAATAAAAAAAGGTTAAATTGTAAAATCAAATAAAATTAAGTAAATCTGTATCAAATTATGTTTTTATAAATCAAAAATTAATTTATGTGTCAAATTAAGTTAAAAAAATAAATAAAAATAAAAATTAGCAAATTTTAAATTAGGATGAGTAAAAATTAGTTTTAACTTATAAATAATTATAAGAGTATCCAATTTTTAAGTTTATGCGAAATTATTATTATTTATTCTCAAAAATTGCTTATTTAATTAACGATAGTGGATTTAATAACTTATTTTATTTATATTTTTCAAAAAAAAGATGCTTAAAGGTTAAAGAATTTGAATAACCAATTCATGTAAAAAGATATGTGAAATAGCCATTGATATCTATAAACTATATTAAAATCGAAATTTTCAGAATGGTTTCAATGAAGCCTACCTACCTTGTGATGATTAAATATTTTTTAATTCTTCTAAATAACCTCAAATAGCCAATGGTATATATTTATTTTTTAAAATTATTTTTCCAAAATCGTTTAATATATATAAAATCAGAAAATTATCACAATTTTTTTACCCATTTTGATTTAAAATTTACTAATGTATGCCTAAATTCATTTTTTTTACTTAATTTGACACTCAAACTATTTTTCGATTTTTATTAAAAAAAATTGATTCATATTTACTTTCATTGATTTATTTCAACTGGGATTGATTCGATTTTATTTTTTAACCTTAATTAAAACCCAAAAAATATAAATTAGTGATTTCAGAAAGTAAAAAAAAAAATTCGACTAATTATTGGTAAAATAATGAGATATATTGCTAAAAAATTAGGATAAAAGAAAAAAATTTCGAGAAAATTGGTATTAGTGGGTTGTAAAAAACATGACACTAAACCCCATCAAGTGAAAAATTATATTCATTTATTAAAAATTGACCTATAAGGTTTTTTTATATTTAAATTTTGTGCTTTTTCCCTAAATATAACAAATAAATAGAGATAAAAAACGTAGAATAGGATTTTATAAAAATTTTAAAAATCTATCAGTTTAGTTTATAAAAATAAAAAGCAACCCGCTAGCACCATCACAAAGATTTTGTTTCTAATTTCAATGGTGGTAAATTATAGGTTTCAATATGTTTAGTGGGAAATATAGCAGTTTATGCAAAAAATCTAACTAAAAAAACTTGTCTATTACCTTTATAATATTAATAATTCTCTTATCCCAATTAAAAAGGAAAATTTAATAAAAAAACTTCACAAATGCTAATATTTTTTATATAAAAACAATTTCTTTTTAATTTTTTTTTAAATTTAGTGTTAGATAATATGAATTTTTTTCTCGTTTATATTAAATGTAGGTCCTTAAATTGTGCTTTAACGAAAAATATTTTGAAAATATCCTCAATTTATAAATCATTTGCAAACTGATCAAATAAACTCTTATTAAAATCCGAATATAAGAAGTATAGGATTATCTCAATGAAATTGATATTAAAATGAGATGCTGCTTAGACTGATATTAATGTATATTTTATATTTAAGATAAAGTAATACTCGCTAACTAAAAATATGTTTTCAACCTTTTATTTTTTAAATTCTTTTCTTCTTTCATCGGAAAAACAGTATTTTAATTTATTTCTCTTCTAACCATTATTTGCTTCAATCTCTTCTCTATCCTTTTATTTAGCCTCTTCTTTCCCATCTTTATAATAAAATTTAGAATAAAATATTAGCTATTTTATTATTTTAACCTATTTTTTTACTTTTTTAGATACATAATTTTATTTTATTGTATTATCGATATTTTCATGAAGGATATTTCTTTTAGCTAACTTTAATAAAATCACATGGAAATTTATAGTTAAATCTTTGTTGAAATAAAATTATGCCATAAAAAATATTTATTCATATTAAGATTTAATGATTCAAAGTCTCTTTGTGAGCGGAGTAGCATTCTTTATTTCCTCTGAAAGTCTTCACGCTCAAAATTTTTTAAAATAATTACTATTTAGTAAGTATAATAGTTTTATTTCGTACATTCGTTTTATTTTATTTTAATATTTTTTATTATGTTTATTCAGTCTTGTATTTTTCTATTTTTTAGAGCATTAAATATATAGATTTACTTTTTTCTAGCTGGATAAATTGACTGTGTGTATATTTTTTTATAAATTTGAAAACTTTCTTTAGTTTTAGCATCTTCTCAAGTAGTACTATGAGAAATATTGTGAGTCATAATAATGTGAATAATTCTAATATCTACCCCGAAGAATTTTTTACATAGGATATTGACTGATTATAATAGGTTGATGATATAAATAGCAATTTTCAGCATCAATCTCTAATCAAGTACCTATATTTGGTGATAGCATATACTCATCGGCTAATCTGTCTGGGTAAAAAGTTATGGAAGACTTAATTATTAATAATTAGTTCTTTTGTTAGTTTTTGCCCCCAATTTATTCGTAAGGTTATCGCCTGTGTTTCTACAGTGAGAATAATGCGAATTATTGCTTTTAAAATTCAGGAAATGATTAGATAATTATGGGTATTTAGATTAAGTAATAAATATCTTATATGCGGTAACTACAAGGCAAGGATGCCATAAGCGCCAAAGATTATGAACTTATATTTTTCACACCTTCATCTGTAAAAAAAATAGTTTTAAGGCAAGAATTTATCCATTTCAACTGCTATAAAGAATAAATTTCTGAAAATAGATAAAATAGTTTAGATAAAGCAAATCTTGAATGTTAATAAATTAAATCCATAAATTATATTTCTAAGTTTATTAGATTTATTTTATCTATTTAGGCTTAAAAAAGAACTAATAATAAAGTCATTTTTTTTAAAATATATTAATAATATATTAAAATTTAATCGATAAAATTAAAAAGACGTATTTCTTGTAGTTGCTTATTCTTTTGAAGAATTTTGAATACCGGGTTTGATAATTTTTTCAGGGGCTCTATATTTTGCTAGTATCACTTCAGAGTCGGAAATAATGCTGGAATGCTTTTCTTGCATCTTGGAACGCTTTTTTCTTTATTTAACACTGAAAATTATATCTTATGAAGTATAAAAAGATCAGTTTAAATTTGGCAATATAGTGATTTTTATATATATATAAATTCTATTCTTATTTTTAGCTTTTTTAGCTTTTTTATTTTATACCCTTTATTTTTATTTTTTGATTTAAAAAATTTAGTAGGAAGAAATGTATCTGAAAGTGAGTAATATTATTAATATGAAGGTTATTTCGTGTAAAAAAAAAAAAGCTTTTAATTTCAATTTGAGCGAATCTAACTAGACTATATATTTATTTACCGTTTATAATGAGTACTTTTCACCAAAAAGCTATTATACGATCATATATTTTTTGAAACGAAAAATATAAGTCGTCCAATTTTTTTTAAAAAGTCCTTCTTTTTATAGCATTTTATCTTCATCTTATCTCAAACACAAAATATTTAGTTTGACTTTCAGCAGAGTAGACTATTTTTATTTTTATTTTTCAATGTATTCCCCTTTAAGATGAAATATTTTCTCTTTTTCTTCTTCGTCTTTACTTTCGGATAAAAATTAGTTATAAAATTTAAAATGATTAAAACAATATTTGTTACTTAAATAAAGGGCGATATTAAAGAATATATGATAATCCTAATTACTAGTATTTTTACAATTAATCGATAAATAACTAGCAAAAAAATCTAAAAATTTATTCCCATGCACTTTACAAAAAATATCATTTACATTTAGAATATATTTTTTAGCTTATAAAACTTATTAACCCTTTGGAGATAAAAAAGCGCTGCTGTAAAAAAATGTATTAAAGTATATAAACTGTTTAATTTTATAAAATATTTTGAGTATTTGAGATTTTCTACAGTTTTTTATAAGTATTAAATATTTAAGGAGTATAAACCAACTTTCATTTTTATTTTTAGAGAATTTATTTTATTTTATTTAGATTTATTTAGTTTTAAAGTTTAAATAGTTATTTTTTTTAAATAAATCATTTTTTTTCAATTAAAAATGAAATTTTTTTTCTATTTTCTCTTTAAATGATTAAAATATTTAAAAATTAAAATAAGAATGTATAATAGATTATATATTTACTTTCTATCCGTGTTTTTAAGAGAATTTAATTGTGATTATTATATCATAGTTGAATTTATCTAACTATAAAATTAATAAACAAAAAAAAAATTAATGAGGTTTTATAAATAAATTATCGTATTTAGTTAAAAATAAGGCAGATATTTCACAATATATTGCTCTATAAAATTATTAATTTTCATTTTTTAAAATCAAGTAAAATTTTTTAATTTCATAAAAACCTCGAAGAATTTTTTCGTTTTACATATTTTAAAAGGTTAAATTTGTAAAGCTAATTTTACTTCATATAATAAATTTTTTAATAATTTATCGTTTTTTTTGAATTGCAATATTTAATAAAATAAAAAATCCTACAATTATACCTATTATCTTTAAAAAGGTGCTCTTTAACTTTCGAAAATTCAATTTTATTAACTCGATAGCTAAGCATATATTAGGTATAAGCTCCATTTTTTTATCAGCGTTTTTTTGAAATTTGATATAATTAGGGTAAAAAATTCAGTTTTATTAAGTATTTTACACTTAAGGAATTTTTTTTTGAACCATAAGTAAAAATGGCACAAACGTGAAAAATAATCAGAATAGATATTATTTTGCATTACTGCAATCTTCAGTAACAATAAATTAAAATGAAGAATTTTTTTTAAGTAAGAAATAATTTCTTTTATTTAATTTCTTATTCTTTACATGGCTTTTAGATTATACAGGCAACTCGAAATTTGTTTTAAGAGTTTATTATAAGTTTTTTTTTTAAAAAAAAATTTAAAATTATCAATTTAAAAAAGTTCATTAAGTATATTTTCTTTTATTTCTTTTTGGAAATTTCACTATACTACATTGTCATTATGAAATAAAATATTGATAAAATATTATCTTTAATAAAGTAATATAAAAAAATTATTTTAAATTTATTTCTTTCATAATTTATAATGATAGCTTTTTTTTTTTTGAAGAATATTCAAGAAATATTATGTATGAAAATTAAATCGATTTTTTTATGTTTAAGCCAAATTTGTTATGAGTGTGCATTCGGATTTTTTATTCTAAAATAGGGAATATTATTATAATTTTATCGATACATGTATTTATTTAGAAGAGAAGGAAAGAATATAAAATAGTTATTGTAATTTATGTCTATCTTTCACATAAAAAATTTGGTCATCTGAAATCAAGTTTCTATTCTATAATTAAAACAATTCATTAAGGTAAATATAAATTTAATGAGAGAAAGGATTTTTTTGAATGTAAAAATCGAAAAGTGTTGGACAATAAACAATTTAATTATTATAAACAGTTAAATTAGAAGTATTTTTTAGACACGCTAATAACTATCAAGCTATCAAGGTATAAAAAGGAATAGACTAGACCGATGAAAAAAAAACTTGAATCGGAGAAATATTGTATTTTTAAACCATTTTTTTTTTCTATTTCTTAATTGATTAAAAAGTTATCTTATAACTCTAAAATGGAGTTACTTTCCATAAATAAATAATTTCATAAACAAATTATTTTGACTTTTCAGTTTAGTGTAATCTTATTATAATAACCGAAAATAAATAAGACGAAGGGATGGGAAGAAAGTAAGATTATAAATTTTTATTTACGCGGGATCAATCTACAAGCCCCTTAAACTGATCAAAACACCTAAAAAAGAACCTACAAAAACCGAAATATAAAAATGTAATAAAGCATAAAAAATTTGGAGTGAAAGGAATATTGAGTTATTATTTACCAAAATAGTTTTTTTTTGCTCTTTTTATTTATTATAAATAGACTAAATATAAACCAAGATAAAAAAACATAAAGTTTTTTGACCGATGATTCCTAATATGGAAATATCTTTTCAATATTAATTTTCAAGCCTTTATATATTTTTCTTAGTTAAATATTAATATATATGATCTGATATCAAATAAAGCAGATTCTTTGAATAATAAATAAATTTTTTTTTAAAATGAATCTAAATCGATTTTAAATTTCAAGATTAGCTTCGAAATAAATATATTAAAGATTTTATAAACAATATCTCTTTAATAAATTTTTTTTATCAGGGATATAAGTAAATTTAAAATTTTAGAATTAATTTTTGAAATAAAAAAATCAAAAATGTTACTCTAAACTTTTTTTAAAAGTTTATATTATAGATTTAAAATAAATGAAATCTATAAAAGTCATGAATATACATGTGAACTTACTGCAATAAAGTTCTAAGTTAATAATTATCAGCAGATGAGATTTCTAAGCATATTTCATAGAGAAAATTTTTTTAGAAAATATATATTAACCACTAAATTTTTAATAACTCAAAAATCTAATTTCTAATTTCTATCATATATCTTATGTGAAATTAAAATCGAATTTAAAATTTCCTGTGTTTCAATTTAAAAACCTTAATAAATATAAATAAAATATAAATGAGTAACTATATTCCTAATGAGTTATGGAATATCATCTTTAAATATGTATTTATCTTCGATATTATTATCTTAAATTAATTCACAAAATTAATTTTTTTTGTTTGATTGTTACTTTATTTTTAATTGGTTATATTAAAAATAAACAAAATAAATATCTCTTAAACTTATTATCTATGAGTCTAAAGCCTATGTTTTGTAAAGATCTTTTATATGAGGAAATATAAAATCAATTTAGTCATTGTGTTTAGTTCAGTTTATCATGAAATTTTTTATAAATAAACTTATAGATAATCATTTTAAAAAGGTAATGATATGAATCTGATTTTTACATTAGGTCAAAAAATTCATTTTTCAGATAGAAATTAGGATTTTAATGTATATTTTTACGAAAAAAATAAAAGATATACAGAGTTTTATGAATTTTTTTCTATATATTAAAGAGGTATGCTTTATTGAAATGTGTCTAGAATCAAATTGAAAAGACAAAGTAGTTATAAAAAACCAAACAAAACTCAATATTTGAAATTAATATATATTTAACTTATTTATGTAATTTTTTATAACTTTTAATCCTATTTAGTTTTTAAATAATGTTTGAAAAGTCAATTTTTCCTGAAAAATTAAATTTTTAATCAACTAAAATAAAAATTTCCAATGAAATTGTCTAAGTTTTTAATTTTTAATTTATCTATTTTGGCATCAAATATCAAATTTAGATAATAATATATTAAAAAAGTATCATTTTTTTATTTTTAATATCTTAAAAAGTATTTTTTTTGCTTAGCTAATGCAAGATACATCGTTTGAGATAATTTAAAACATTTTTTTTCTTAAAATAATTTAAAAATCATGAATTTAAATATAAAAATGTCAGTTTATTTCTTCTTGAAAAATTGCAGCTTCATATTTATTTTGGGATCCTTTGGTTTTTCATTTTAGTGTTTTAAAATAAATTAAGTAGATTATAATTAAATATGAATATTCAAAAAATATTCTAATTTGTTTATTTTAATTTAAATTGTGTTTTAAAAAAATTATAAAGGTATGAATATATATATATATATATATATGATGCTTAAATTCTAGGTAAGTTTTAGTAAAAATGATTTTATTTATCTGATAAGTAAAAAAAACTAAAATTATTAAGGAATTTAGTTTTAACTATAACTTTCTGGTAATATATTGATGCCAAAAATAGGATTAATTCCTAAAATAAACCCACATTAAGAAATAATAGCAAACAAACAGATTTAGAAGTTTATAAAAAAATAGAAAAATTGTTATTGAACTGGTTGTCTGGGGAATGTGATAGATTTATTTTTCGTGATAAAATTTATGACTAATATTTATAAATTAATGTAAAAAAATTAATTGAAAATTTAATTGGAGCTTCAGTTATAGAATACCAAGTAATAATATATCCTTTAATCCGTGAAATGAAAGAAGGTGAGGGGGATAATTGAAAATCTTATATTTTAAAAGGAAAATATACCACCATTGGTTCTAAAGAGGAAATTAAATCTACATTTTTTATAAAAAAAAAATTTAAAATTTGTATTATTATTTAAGATTTTATATCCTGAAAAATCCTATATTTTGAAGAGTTCATACAAATGAGAGGTTATAAAACACGTTTTTCCAATAAAAAATTAAATAATAAGTTAATGGCTGTTGAAGATTTATATTTTGAACTATCGAAAAAATATGAAATTAGGAATAGCTAAAAAAATATTAAGTATACCAATAATCCTTATAATTGAATTTAATTTTATTGAAAAGAACATAAAATTTTATCTTTAAACTTGACAGATTTATTTTTAATTTATTAAAATAAATAATTATTACTTGCATTATAAACTTTAAGCGTTAATTTTTGTATAATTTTTCATTATTCTTAATAAATAGTTTAAATTTTTACTAATTTTAATACCGAAAAAACTGAAAAACTTAGAAGATAAACTCTGAGTCCAAATAAATAAATTTATGGAAATCCCTATTTATTTATCAAGAAAAATGATCATTTCAATATATTTAAAAACATTAATTTTCTTAGAATACTGCTTTTATATAAATTATTATGTTATGAAAGTTTGATTTTTTAGAAATAGTTAGATTCAAAAATATGGAATGAGAACCTGGCTCTATATAAAAACTTCAAAATTTTTTGAAAAATAAATATAAACTTTTAATCCTGTCTTTTTTCTAAAATAATCGATCGAATTAACAGAAACTGTATCTGGTTTAAAAATTTAATATTTTTTTATCTATAGAATTTTATAAATTTAATTGTTAAACTTTATAGCATAAAAATTTTAGCTCTGAAATATTTTTTCTTTACAGAAACCTTTCTTTATAATCTAGGAAATTTTTTTAAAAATAAAAATCGATTTAAAATTATCTTTTTATATACATTTGTTTTAATAGCTTCTTTATACCTATTGTGCCATATTTTAGCTTTTTAATATACCAGATAATAATTATACGTCAGTATTTTTTTATTTCTCTTATTAAATTATACATCATTGATTAATAATATATTATATTACGATCAATGCAAGCCTCAATTAATTTAATTGCTTATTATTTTTAATATTAATCATAAATTTTACTACAAAAAAAAAATCGATCTCATTAGCCAGAGAAGAGGATCAAATCAAAAGATTTTTCGTTCTTGCAAGTATTTGTAAATTTGTCTAGTTTTACAATAATTTCTTAACCTAGGTTTATTTTTTCAATTTACCTCTAATAAATCATATCTCATCAATATTGGAAACAGATTTTTTATAATAAATCTTTTGAAAATAATTTTTTTTTGTTTTTAAACCATATATATAAACTAAAGACGTTTTTTTATCCGATAAACTTTCAAAATATTTTCTTAATTACAGAATGAAAAAAGATTTTTTTTCTTTTACTAATTAATTTATTACTGGTTAGCTGATAAAAAACGGTCAATTTAGGAAAAAAAAATAAATTGATTCTAAGGGAATCGATTTAGGCATTATAATATCGTATTATGTTATTCATTATTTAAAAGCTGTCAAATAACCCAATGCATAATTATCTCCGTAAATAAAATTTAATAAATTTATGCAACGTAATAGTGAGAATTCAACAAGTGTCTACCTTAGTTGCAATATTTTGACCCTATTTTCTAATAATGAGAGTTTTATTCTATAATCTGAATCCATTTCCAATGATATGGAATATTTTTACCAATTTAATCAATTTTTTAACTTCATTGGTTAAAAAAAAAAAAGATAAATATGGATTTTAATATCTTGTAAAACTTTCAGATCCTATTGCACAAAAGATGAAATTCAATTTTTGACGAATTGTGATAGGGCTAAATATTTTTTAAAAGATATATATTGTGTGATAGGATGTTTTTGTGTGAAATTAAAAAAGAAAAAATTAATATGAATATTAATTGGAAAAATTGAAAAAATGATCGGATTTTTGAAAATATTTGCAAAAGTGATCAAATCGTCAAATTATTTCCATTTATAGCATAAAAATTAACGAAATTTTTTTTAGGACAATAAAATTGGCATAAATAAATTACCAAAAAAAAATCAATTTTTTATAATCCATATAACCATTAATCTGGGATTTTTTTACTAGGATAGGTCAGTTTCTATTTTAAATTTTGACACTACATTTTGACACTTCATTTTGGGGGTAATAGCAACAAGGGTTAAATGAAAATGAGTGTTGAATATATCATAAAAAATAGAATTTAGAAGGTTACAATAAATATAAGATGTAGAAATTCGGTTTTTTTAAACAGACTTCGTTTGAGAAAAACTGTATCTGAATATATATTAGACGTATCAAGAATAAAAGTTTATAAATTAAGAAATGAAGATGGTTCTATAATTAAATAAATGTACAGTTCTAATTAACCCTTAAT
>LSSL01007715.1:0-31810 GCA_001953115.1 Smittium mucronatum | reverse complement strand
CGACGGCGACTATTTCCCAGAGTGCGACACTAGTATTAAATGGTCTGATATCACCATGGCATTAAATGATACACCTAATAACAAGGCTCCTGACACTGATGGAATACCCAGTGAGGTATGGAAACTGGTGGTCACTGAAAAAATTCCAGAGTCAAAAATGGCAAAAATTATTTTCAAAATTATCAATATTATGTACGAATCTGGGGAAATCCCAACTAATATGGACACTGTTATAGTAGTGCTGGTACCTAAAAAGGGAGATATGAAAGACCCCGATAATTACCGAGGAATTTCGCTGATTCCAACCATTTCGAAGCTATTATCTAAAAGAATAGCTACAAAATTGGCACAAATAGATAAGAAATACGAAATTCTAGTCAAAGAACAAGCCGGATTTCGAAATTTCGAGGATTGCGCCGCTCAAGAGACTACCCTATAAGAAATTTATCGGCGAAGAAAAATTAAAAATAAAAAAACCTTCATATGCTATATCGAATATAGCAAAGCCTACGATCGAGTGCCCCATACCGCACTGCTCTGCAAACTGAAGGCCATTGGGATTGGCAGGAAGTTACTCAACGCTATATGGGGCCTGTACAGGTCACCAAAAATAGCCGTTAGAATTGAAAATGATGTCTCCAAACCTACCGACTACCTATGTAGGTTGCGACAAGGCTGCCCAGCATCGCCAATAATATTTAATTTATACATTAACGATTTTTTCAAGGGCATTCAAGGTGTATATGTCCCTGGAATCACCTCTAGGATACCTGGGCTGCTATTTGCTGACGACGCAGTGGTATTGGCTGAATCTGAGACCGAAATGCAGGTTGCATTAAATAAAATAACTGATTGGTCTAACACACGGGAAATGACTGTGAATGCATCCAAGTACGGTGAAATGAATGTCGCCCGTCCCCAATAGTCACATATGATATTAAAATGACAAAATATCCCAAAAAAATGATCATTACGCATATTTGAAGTATATTATGAACTATAAATGGGACATGTCTGGAACCATCAAAACAACACATTAAAGGTCAGAAAAGCTTTCTACGCTGCATATAGCTCCTTGAAACGTAGTGAAGTGCCTATCAGTCTTAAAATAAAATCCATAAATTCGGTTTTGATGCCTATTGTCTGTTACGTAGGCGAGACCTTTGCCATGAGTGAATCCAGAGTCAATCCGATCCAGGCAGAAATAAAAAAATCAATCTGAGTTGTTGCCAATGTTGGTAAGCCTGCCGCCATGGAGCGGGTTTGAGCCTAACTGGTGATTAAATATGTCTTCTAAAAAGCCAGCACTGCTCGAGAGCCAGCATATTACAAATGGAAAACTTTAAAAACTTTGATATCCGGCCTCATAAAGTCACAAATCAAGGTCAGAATGGCCACCTGGGTGACCGGCAGTACAAGACGAATAAAAAAAGTCTTTAATCAAAATTCAAAAGGTGAAACAACCATCACCATAGTCGACAGGAAAAAAAAAACAAAAATAACTAGTCTAAAATTCGCCAGTGGACCAAAAAATCGACGGAAAATTAAACTCGATTAATCTTCAGCTGCTGTACCCTGACCTGAAACTTGACCTCCAAAATATCGGGAAAATGCGAATGGTGACCTTCTGGACCGTCCAGCTGCTATCAAATATAAAATTTTTAGATGAAAAATTAGTAAAAATTGTCCCTTCTGAAAAATCGATGCCCCTGAAACTGTCGATCACATCTTATTAAATTTTTCTCGATGGGACATAAAGCAAAATGAAACGATAGGCTGGTTCATACCTGCACCGATCCGCTCAGACTACAAAAACCAACTTTCGAATTTCAATAAATCCCGGTTGGGGATAGTTGGAAAACTCCTTGTAAAAGGGGGGGGGTCTAAAAATAATTTAAGTCAGCTACAGGCTGACATGAATGATCAAAAATTTGTGTTGGAAACAGCCAAATTTCTGATTGGAATCAGAATTCCACGAACAATTAAACTGAAGAGTTTAAGTGATCCAACATCCCCCTTGAACCAATACCCTCGAGTTATGGAGCTTCTAGAACGGTAAAGGGGAGTATTTTGAAAATTTTCGACAAATTTTTATTATTAGTTTTTATAACTTTTTGTTAACTATAAAATAAATTTCCCGCAAAAAAAAAAAATACAGCTGCCATCAAACAATCCCGAGCTTAACTGGATATAAAAATCCGTCTTGTTAAAAACACAGCATTTTTTCTGGAACGTGCATATCACAAGTAGCCACCATTTAAAAAAAAAATCTTGGATTTATGACATCATCAAGCCACCCATCAATGCCATAATCGCCAGCTGGGTGGCCGGCAGTGCCAGATGGATAATTTTTTTTTTTTAAAAAAAAAGTGCTCAAAACTAAAAAGGGCGAAACTATTATCACTATAGTTGACAGGAAAATAAAATAAAACTAAGTCTAAAATTCACCAGTGGATGGTGGATCGGAAAACTGGCGGAAAAGGAAACTGGGTGGATTTCCAGCTAATCTACTCTAATCTGAATTTATAGCTCCTTGTAACCAGAAAAATTCTAACGGTGACTGCCAGCGACTACCAAATATGAAAATTTTAGATGAAAAAACATATCCTTCTGAAAAATTGATCTGAATCTAACTGTCGAAAACATCTTATTAAACTGCACTCGATGGGATATATTGCGAAACGAGACGATCAGCCGGTTCATACCTGCACCGATTTGCTCAGACACCAATAATCAACTTTAGAATTTCATCGAATCCCGTTTGAAATATATTCGGAAAGCTCATCGGAGTTTTTTTTCTAAATACAATACAAGTCAGCTACAAGCTGAAACCGACGAAAATAGAATTGTGCTGTAAACAGTCAAATTTGCGGTTGAAATTCGCGTACCCAGAACACTTTATATCCAGAATTTAAGTAATATGCTACCCTTCCCCTAAAAAAATTACGTCATGATATGAAGCTGCTAGAGTGGCAGAGAGGATTTGGGTGAAAATAATAATAATAAATTGGTTTTTATAAATTTTTATTAACTTTAAAATAAATTTCCCTATTAAATAAAATAAAATCAAAGGTTAAATCAATTTGAAAAATCTATTCGTAAATAAAAAAGGTTTTTTATGGATATAAGAACCGTTTATAATTATTTTTTAATATATGAATATATTATAGTCGGCAAGACATTTTCCACAACCATATTCATTGGTGGAATAATTAATTTGGTAAATTAATCTACAAAAAGTAACTTTTGAAAAAGTTTTAAAAAAATCATGTGTAAATAGAGCATTCTAAATTTTATATAATAAATGATGAGATAAAGCTAGATCATTTTTATTTTATAAGCATTTATTTAGAGTTATTTTTTTAAAAAGCAGCTATACTTTCAGAATTTTTTTTTACATTGAAGCCAGTAAAGAAAAAAAATAAATATATAGTGAAAAGAAACAAAGCTATACCACATCAAATTATTCTACATTTTTAAGAGTTAAATTATAAATAACCTTATCTTTAAATTTATAATAAAGTTAAAACATTTCAAGTGACTTTATTCTTATATATTAATTTATTTAAAAAATAATAATAAAAAAATACAGAGCTAAATAGAAAGCATATACTATTAGGGTAATAACTAAATTTACAGTATTCAAATTTGGGGTCATTTAGACCGTAAATTGACCTACAATGTAGAATAAAATATAAAATATAAATCATTTTTCATATCAGGCTAGCACGGATTGAACTATGTATCCGTTTTTATGTTACTATATTTATATTCTTAATTTAACTTTCAAAAAAAAATTCAAAAAAAAAAATCTTATTTATTGAAAAATTATAAATACTGATAATATTTAAGGGAAATTTGGGGTGGGTTTATCACAAGGACGAAAATATTAGTAATTATGGGGGGGAGGGTTGTAGAGTAAAATGACTATTTAAATATAGTGTAAAATATATTTCTTGTTATTTTTTACCTTTAAATTTAGGTAGCTATTATCTCATTTTTTCAACTCAAAAATTATTTTAGGAGACACCGATTTATAATGAAACTTTTCTATCTTAATATTGATCTTTTTTCAAAAATAAAATAAAATAAATAAGCAAAATTTGCATTTGATTTATAGAAAATAAATATATTTATTTCAAAAAGAACCAAAATATATTAAAATTCGCAATTTTTAATACTAATTAAATTATTTATAAATATTATAATGAAAATTTTCGTTTAAAAAATTTAATAAAATTTAATTGGTGAATAATGAAATTATAACTACGAAATTTAATAAATACTCAAAAAAAGTGTTTTTTTTTATAACTTTTATACTGTCTGAATTTTTTGGCTTAAATAAAAAAAAGAAAACAAATCACATGTGAAAAAAAATTTAATAAAAAATATAAATATGCTATTCAATCTGATTATAAAATTATTTTTTGAAAAAAATACTCTTTAAATATATTCGATTTTTCTAGTAAAAATACATTAATCTTCCAGAAAAAAAGGAGGTTTTTGAAGCTAAAATATGTCTCAAAATCACCACAAAATTCTCAAATTCGCACCTTTTTCTCACTCAAATACATCAAACACATATTAACTGTAAATATTTTAAATATGTGATGGTTAATAACTTTAATATATGTATATATATACTATTATTTGTGAATATTTTTTAATACTAGTAAAATATATTAAATTAATTGAAGGGAAAAACTTGTAATATAAGACTTCAAGCGATATGAAAATTCACATTTATTTTTTATAAAGAGAGATAACCTTCTTTTATGTCAAGGATAAGTTTTTAGCCTACAATTTTTACGTAAAATCGATTTATATGACATGCATGAAATTATCGTATAAAAAAGCACCCTTATTTAATTTCAATGTAAACTTTAACTTTATACCAAAGAAATAGAACCTAATACTATTTCCCTAAAAAAACGTTACCTGATCTTTAAAAAGCTTGAATTTTGTTAGTTTTTTTGATTTTATATTAATTAAAAATAATAAAAATGGCATATATGAGAATAAATCAAGCTAATTATTTACTCAATACACTTAAATACTTGGTTGTAAATAAAATAGAATTAATAGCAAAATTTTAGAAAATTAAATAAAAAGCTTGATCTTAGCAGCTTTTTAGTATTTTTCAAAAAAAAATCCAAGCTAGCAAATGAGGTTACAAAATTTTAAATTTTTTTTATAAATATTATATTCAGATATTTTTTTGTTGGTATATGGGCATTTTAATATCATTCAAAGATTAAATTTATTGGAATTTTTTTTCTGAAAATTTATTGTTGTTATCGAGATTTGTTCGGAAATATTTTTAAAAGCATTAAGAATTAAAATTATTTCAAAATTAAATGCAAAAACCTAAAAAATACTAAACTAGACTTACTTTTAGATTTAATTAGTTCACTATTCTAAAAAAAAAATTATTCATGCCCATCATATCCAAAAAAAAAACAGCAATGAAGGGATTCTAGATGTATTTATTTCTAGTAAAAAATTAGACTGAATACAATATATGTATCATATTTACGGGAAATAATTTTTAAATTTAATAAAACTTTCTAAATACCAATACATAATTTTTTACCCAACTCCCCTCTACCGCTCTAGTGACTTCATACCTCGAGGGTTCTGATTCAAGGGAAAAAAAATAAAAATAAATTCAAAATTTTAAATTTGATCAATAGCTATTTTATTGGATATAAAGATATTTATATTGATATAAAGGCTTTCAAACACTCATATTCATAAGAATCAAAAATGAAATTAGAGGTCTCATAAAAAGAAATACCACTGCCTTTACCTATATTACAAATTTAATCCGGATTAAATATGGAATCTTTGAATAATACTGCGATTAAAATTAATTCTGATCATATTTAAAGATAATATATTGAAATTTTTATAATTACTTAAATCAACATCTAATAGGATTCACAGGTAGAAATACGGAATATTTTTTTAAAAAGAAATATAATTAATAAAATAAAAAAATATAGCTATTAATAAAAAAAATTATACTCTATAAATATATATATATATAGAGGTATAAATGAATTCATGCAAAAAAAAATTTTTTTTTTATTGAAAATAAATAAACTAACTTTATTTTTTACATTTTTATAAAATTTAAATGGGGGTTTCACAGTACATTTTAGAACTTAAATTAATTAAAAATTTTCATATTTGTTTATGTTTGAATTAGGGACACAAATTAATTTTTTTAATTAATTAAGATTTATCTTTTTAAAAATTAAAAGTTTAAAACTTAAAATTACATTTAAAATCTCATCAATTTCATTTGATATTAATTAATATATAAAATAAATAGATATATATGCTAGCTCGATTAAATCTATTTAACTCTAACAAGCGGATAAAGATTATACCACAAAACTAAATTCTGAATATAGAATGTTTATTTTTTGTATAATTAAGTAGCAATTACCTATTAAAAAACATTTTTTTTGTCAATTAGGTATTATTAATGCTACATACATACACTTTATTTTGGTTCTTAAAGATAAATTAGCAGAAGATTAAACCCCTAATAGAGAAATACCTTGCCGTGGTTTAGGGGCTTAATAGTGTACTTTTCGAATTAAACTAGAATAAAATTTCACACAGCGTTGTACTATTCCTGGTTGGGAGTAGTGGAGATAGTGCACAGCGATTCGAAGGACAACGATTCCAGATAAGGACCATCTCGAAACAGGAGGAACCGATCGTTTAGCACAGCTAAGACATAGTCTAGTGCACAAGTCCAGCGTTCGACATTCAGACGGATCTCAGCGTCTAACAGCTATTTGTAGGAAAGCCATGTCGATCAAACCAACGTTTGGGTAGGAGTCTAATTTTATTAATCCTGTTAGAAGTAGGCTTTGAATAGGAGCTCAATAGCTTCGATGAACTGTTTTTCATTGACAAAGGGATTAATTCATGACAGCACATAACCTCAGTCATCCAGCCTACTTGAAACAATGCCAGGGGGGTCTTTCGGTTGGTAGATTGAACCCTTTTTCAGTAGGTACGCAGCCGGTAGTCCGGCAGAGGAGCTTATTGTAGTTAAGATAATAGTCTTTTCTATACGTCTTTTTCTTTTTCTCAATTTTTTTTAGTATAGTTTTTAATGACGTTATCTTAAAATAAAATTCATTGATACAAAAAAAAAAGCAGAAAATTACAACATTTTAATTAATTAATTATTTTTAAACTTTAAGAAAAATCTCCAAATAACATATTAAAATAATATATATATAGAAATACTAAACTTTATATTGATTTAAGACAAGAAAAAAACTTATTAGCAATTAGGTTTTTTTAAAAAATACACTATTTATTATTCATCTATTGCTTAATTGTTTTTATGAGAGGGAGGGGGGTATACAAATTCTTGATCTTTTTAAATAAAACTTCGATTAAAGCTAAAAAGGATTAAAAAAAAGAAAATTTGGGTTATAATATCAATTTTACAAAAAAAAAAAACCAAAAATTGAATTTTTGGTTAAAAACGTGCAAAATTTTCTTAAAATTTTAATAATTATATTTTTGAAAAAAAATTCAAATCCATATCTATTTTTTGCAATCTTCTCCAAGTTTATCAAGATTTTAAATATATTTTTCTTTTTTAAACCTTTTTATATAATTTATTAAACAATTATTTGAAAGTATTATTTTTTAATATTTTTTTTAAATTTCAAAAGTTTCAGGTAAGATTATTAATATTAAATAATTTTTTTACTCCTTTGATTTTAAATTAAATTAAAAATAAAAAAGTATTTTAATTAGAATTTAAATAAAAATTTAAAATAACTGAAAATTTTTATTATTAAAAATCATCTCCAGTTCATCTCATCAATGATTTTTTTCTGTTTTAATCGATAATAGCTTCAAAGGATAGATTCATGCAGCTCCTTAGTTTCAAAATTTGACACTACAGGGATAGTTACATCCTTAAGAAAATGAATTAAAAAAATTTATGATAAATTTAATTTTTCAAAAAAAAAGATTATTTTTTTATGAGTTAAATTTATTTTAACAACGCTTCAAATCCTAAGAAGGAAAAATAACAACAGAAAATTTCTCATTAAAAATAACAAAATTAGTAAATAAGCATCTCAAAATCGCACTAGTAAAAAAACTCTATTTTTTTTTAAAAAAAACATACATTAAAAAAAAGCTTAAAACTAAATATCTGTAAATAATGAATTCACAGCTTAATTCTAGTCGAAATGCATAAAAACTAGAAAAAATTTCATACTATTCTATTCATAAATAATTAATATTTTGAGAAATTAAAATTAAATCCTATTCACAAAAAAAGTTATTATATCAAGGTTTATTTGGAAAAAACCCAAATAACAGGTAAAAAGGATTCTTCCCCTCTTTTTTTTTCTATAAATAAAATTTTTTTTTATTATATAAAAAAAAATCGATAAATGATTAGTGATAATGTTGCTTATCGAATAATCTTTTTGCAAATTTAATTAGATAATATTATTTAATTTTTTACATAACCATCTTTATAATGATTAAAGTTTACAATATACTTATAAATAATATAATAATCACTGATATAAATCGTATTTATTTAAAGATCTTGATCTTGATTTTATTATTTTAATTCAATATAATTGCAGTAAAAACTATTCTATAAATTTATTTAGAAAAAATAATAATATAAAATCAAATAATGAGATATACTGAATTTTTTTTTTTTTTGAAGGTGTAAATTTATTATATGAAATAAATTAAAAATAATATAGAGGCTTTTCTAAATAATCAATTATAATATTTCAGCTTCAATCAAAAGTCAAATTTTTCTGATATAGGTTTTTTTCATCAGTTTCAAATTTATTTTAGAATTAAAATTTACTTCTCATTTATATTTTAACTCAAATAGAGTGAATTAGCACCAATAGCTGATTATTATCGTTTTATACCCACCTCTTTGATAATACTAAATATTATTACAAGAATATATTTCTTTTCAATATTATTGTTTTTTTTAAACCCATACTATTCAAAATTCAAAAATAGGCTTTTTTTAGTGTAAAACGCTTTAAAAAGAAAATTTTATTTCCTCTCTTTAATTTTTTACAGAAGTTTTATAAAATAGTTGATATAAAAAAGAATATACTTATCATAAAATCATAATTTTCTCATCAAAATATCATATTCCCTTCTTTTTTTTCAAAATTTTGAAATATAAACAATTAAATAAGAAAAATAAACATATCGAGTATAAATTTATTTATAATCTTTATGAAGAACTGAAAATTAGTATCTAATTAAATTTATTCTAATTTAATTATACATAGTATTAGAAAAATATTAGTACTTATAAATTAGAAAATAATTTATTAGATTATAATCAATCAAAAATAATAATAAATATACTAAGATTATTTATATTTTACATTTAAATTAAACATAACCATAAAAAATTTAATCATATAAATTATAATCTATTTCTAATAATAACATAATTAAATATTGTGAAGGTTTTAAACTGTGAATGTTTAATAATTTTAAAATAGGTTTTTATTTAAATTTTTTTTGATAAATAAATTTTTATTTTTCGGCATTAAGATATCTTAATGGATAAAAACTTCATTATATTTTTTAAGTGGATTGATTTTTGAGAAATAATTGAATGTATCAAAGATATAAGTATGGATTCATTTATTTAGAGGCTTTCTGACACTATAGCTTCTTACAAATATGCAAAGTTTGATCCCTAGCACTGAAATTAATTATATCTACTTATCATAAAAAATTTATATAGGTGATTCAACTTGTTATCATCATTGATAAATATGAAAAAAATTATAGTTTTCATTCTATCTGATCTAAATATTGATCGAAAAAAAAAAACTGGACAGCTATTAACCAGTTTACTAATTAAAAATAAAACAACAAAACTAATTATAAAAAATACTAATATAAATATAAATAGTAATATAAATATAAGTAATAATAGTAATAATAATAATAATAATAATAATAATAATAATAATACATAAAAATCAATTTTTATAATTAATTATAACTTCTATTAGTTAATAGCATCTTAATAATTTTAAAATAGATTAAAATTAAAAGTAGTAATAGTATATAATTCTAATTTCAGATTCACGCATTGAATTGTTATTTATTTCTAAAATGCGAGAAAAAAAAACCAAGGGGTGTTTTTTGATAAACCAGTCGAAAAAATAAATTCCCAAAAAGTGAAAAATTGGCTTTAATATAAAACAAATCTCATTTTAAAATATATAACGAAACATAAATATGGGTTTAATTTCCATAATTTATTATTATAGGATACTTTTTGCTAATAATATTGATAAATTTGATATAATAATTACAAATAAGTATTTTTAATCCTATTCTTATACCCAAATAGAAAAAAAATCACTATAATTTAACAATAAATATTTTCTAAAAATATTTCAAACTCATGCTGAAATTCGTAATATTTATTTGAAAAAAGCCCGCAAAAAATCTTAAGAAAAACATAATTAATCTGGAATAAATATTCTGATAAACTATCTTTAAATATAAAAATCTAATATCTAACTGTTAGTCTAGAGATTTAATTTAAACAAATTTTTAGAACAAAATAAAATTTTGTATATATGTATATATATATTTCTGTTATAAATGGGTTAATTTCGAGTTCGAAATAGCTGTTTTTTATATTTATTTGATATTTTAAGCCGAATCATTTTTATTTAAATATTTCAAGTATTTTCAGGAATTTATTAATAATTTAACATAATTTATTTTAATATTAAGACTTCTTTATTCTATTAAGAAATTTTTTTTTGACTTTTATATTATAATTGATAATAGAATTTAATAAATATCTTTTTTTGTAAGCATTATCTCAGTTTTAAGATGAATTTATTTTCAACAGTAAATAATTTTAAAGATTAAAGAAGTGTGTCGTATTTACTCCTTTAAAATTAGTAAATTTAACAAGAATTTTAAAAAATTGTTATCTATATGTATTTTTTCTCAAATTTTCTTTAGTCTCAAATTTAATTTACCCAAATTTACGATTAAAGCCACCTTAATTCATAATTTATCCACTGCTAAAACTTATAATATTTTAGTGCATATAAATATATTAATAAATTTTATGCATAATTTAAAATTAAACGTTTTCCTTTTCTATTATAGCTTTAATTTCATGCATTTGGATTTTTAAATACTTAATCGATAAAAATAAAAAAAAATTTAAAATTTAAAATCAAATAAAACTGTTAAATAACCGAGTTACTTTTTTTATAATTAAAATATTTAAATTTATGAGACAAATAAAGCAAAAAAAAATCGATACATGTATATTTTGGAAAATTTTAAATCTAAAAAAGTAAAAAAGTGACAAAAAAAGTTTCGGTTTTAAATAGAAAAATAAATAATATAGGGTAAAAAGATTTAAAAAAGCATAATTTATCTTTTATTTGAGGTTATGCAGATAGCACTTATTACATTTTTATTCCTCTCAGAAGGATATAATTAGCTGAAAAAATTCCAATTTTTTTAATTTTAATCAACTTTATAGTTTTTTGAAGAATATTTGGTGTAATTTTGTGAATAGAATGCTCATCTAAGCTCTCTGATATTCAAAAATCTCTTATTTTTACTTCGCTTATATACTTGTTATTCATTTTATACATTTTTTATAAGTTAAATATTATTTTTGGGGATTAAAGACCTACAAAATTATATAAATTTGAATTCTTAACACTTATTATAACATTTTTCTATCAATTATATAAAAAAAAAAATATTTGATTTAAAAATATCGATTTATGCCTAAATATATGTTTTTAAAATTAATTAAGAATTTTTGAAAAGTATTTTGATTCAAATTTACCTAATTTGATTTATTTCGATCAAATTTAATTTGTTTCTATTTTTTATTATAAATTTTATCATTAATTTTTCATGATTTAACATTCTTGTGCAAATAAAGTAAATTTTTGGTCATAGAGTTTTTTTTAGAATTTTTTCGATTCCAAATATAGCTTCAATACTAAAGAATAATTTTTATGATCATAATATAAAAATGTAAATTTTATAAATAATTTTTTCTTAAGAATAAACATTTAAAAAGCTTTATATATATACATATATATCCAGGATAAAAACATCTATTATTACAAAGTTTTTGGATTATATCCTCACTATTAAACCCAAAACTTTTCTATAATACCTATTTAATTGGGAGTATTCAATAAAATATTTATGGATGATTTTTTTATTAAAAAAACACAGAAAGATAATGGAAATCCACGGTAAAATAAATTAAAATATAGATGATTTTTATTTTATCTTAATAAAAAATAGTTTATATAGAATATTTTTTTTGATATAATGAACTAAATCCGAGAAGTAGAAAAAAATTTAGAACGATGTTTTTAAAAATTTTAGATGCTTTTTCAAAAAATCAAAAAATCAATAAATGATATAAATTTATTTGATATCATCATCAATTTAATGATTGGAATTGAAAATTTTATTTTATTTAGCAATTAGAATATAAATAAAGCCTCCAAATCTGTTATTTCATACATAAACATGAAAATAATTGAAACCTGAAATTATCAAAAAATATAAATAAAACTAAAGATATGTAATTTCAATAATTTTTTTAATTTTTTTTTCACTGAGAATCAAATAAATTAATTTAGGTTCTCAATATATAAATTTCATATTTACCATGAAATTTTATTTAAATGAACCAGATTTTTTAAAAGAAAAAAAAATTTTTTTTTACCAATTTATCAAAATATTATTTAAAAATTGTGATTTTTCACGTCAAATTACTAATTTGGATTATTTATGAGTATTCGATCGGGAATTTTCATTTAATAATTTTTCTCATAATTGATTAATATTTAATCGGATAAATTTTCAAAAAAATTGATTTTTGTTTGAGAAATTTCCAAATATTCCATTAGTTGTTTTTTTCGATACTAATCGGTGAAAATAATTATTATTTGATGAAGCCATGCACTTTATTTCATCTATCGGAATATATATCCATATTATACAATTGATTTATGTTAAAGCACTTATGAAAAAAATGAGTTAACCTGATAAAAAATAAAAAAGCATCTTTGGGATATGCCAATGACTGGAATTTTTTAAAATTACTATTATTTTTTAACCAAGTTGATTTTTCGAGAATTTAAATTATCTACTACAGTTATGGCTTTATTTCGATTAATCGCATTAAAAAAATCAATTAACCAATTAATCAAATAAATAAAAAAAATCTATTAATTTATTAACCGAAAAATGCACTAGTATCAATCAATTGAATTTTTTATTTTCAAAAAAACAATAAATAAAACTTTAGTGTCTAAAAGATATCATCATGTTAATATTTTTATTATTAATAATTTTTTACAGATATATATTTAAAGTAAAATTCTAAAAAAAAAAGATAATTAAATAAACACCCTATGAGTTTTTTTTGCGCAATTAAATATGTTTTTATAAATAACTCAATTTTTTTCAAGGCAAAATTCATTATTTTCATAAATTAAAAATACCAAAATTTTTATTTCAGCAATTTGTGACTATTTTTTTATTAATTTGAATGAATTATTAACTTTTTTTTTTGCCTTAAAGGGTGAAAATGACCTTTTTTTAAAAAAATTGGTTATTGTGATAAGATAACTATTATATTAAATATAATAATAATATAATAACCATAATAAATTGTGTTATGCGACACTTTCTTAGTAAATTTTCAAGCTTCAAGATTTTTTATCTATACTTTTAAAACTCTTTTAGAAAATTTTGTTTTAAAATTTACGTCTGGAAATTTAAAAATAACTTCGTTACGATCTTTCATTAATATTTAATTTTTTATTTTGATAAAAAAAACATTTTTGACTATTTTTAACTAAATACTTGAGTTTAAAAAGATTTCATAAGTACTAAATTATAAATTTTTTAAGAGATTTTGGTAAATACTGCAAGTTTGAAAAGTGTTTTTTATATCTTTAAATCTAATTTTCTAACCTGATCACCATTTTTGCAACACTTCGAATAATCTTAACCCTTTTTTTAAAGTTTTAAGTTAAACTTACAAACTTCACTGGTTTTTTTTATTGATTTTATCTTTCTGAAAAGAAATTTGTAATTATATTCGAGTCTTAAATGCTTTAATTTTCCCACTTGATATTAAGGTAGAAAAGTTGCAATATTTATAATAAAATAACTTCAAAGTTAATAACCATTTTATTTATATATTAAATAATAAAAAAAACTGAGAGAATGATTAAGTATATAAAAAGATAATATTTTATTATCAAAAATAATCTGTAAGTAATCCTTTAACAAATATCTTTCAAATGTAAATTTTAAACGAACGTTAAAAATGGTTTAATTCTAATTTTTGATATATATTAATATACAAATATCTCACCATGAATACAATAATCTCTACAATTCATATGCTGTTGAAAAGTTGAAGATATTTTAATTAATAAAATCTAAATTTTTAGCTTTTTTATTAAATATATAAAGGTTATAAAAAAAAGAAGGTTTATAGATCTTTAAAAAATATTTATTACCGATTTTAATTAATGTTGAGATGCTTATAATGTGTTGATAATGAAATTTTTATAATTTATATGATTTTTTTCTGTTTTCTAAATAAATTAAGTTTTTTTTAAATCATTTTTAAAATTTTTTTTATAATTAAATTTTTTAATTACGTAGAATTTTTTTTTGAACTTTTAATAGTTAGATAAAAATAAATATGCATATGTATTGTTGAATTTAATATAAACCTAACTGCATTTCACATACTTTTGTAACTCTCATAATAATAATAAAAAGTTATAAGCGTAAATTTGGGGAAAATAAAAAAATTCTATTTGCCTAAAATTTATAAATTATGTAAAATATTGGCTGCTTCAGTATTTGAGATTGATCTGGTTAAATATCATTAAAGTAGTATGTATTTTAGGATATTTTTTTCAAAAATAAAATAAGCATTATTCAAAATAAATAAATTAATATTTTTATCTGAAATTTAAAAATAATATTATATCAAGTTAAAAAAATGTAGAGCTTTATGAATTTTTTTATTAATAAAATTATATAGGTAAACTTCATCACATTTAACCTAATTAAATATTATCTGCTAAAATCATTTTTTCACTTGAATATTATAGTAATTAAAATCTGGTTATAAATTTGGGGTTTAAATTAAGTCCGAAAATTTCCGTAGGATTTTCAAAAAAAGAATTTTTTTTTGTTCCAGGCAAATTCTGAGATTATTTTAAAGGATTATTATAACTTGCATCCGAGTTTAACAACGTAAAATCGATAAATGAACAGATAAAAAACAAAAGGCAAGAATTAAAAATATAATGGAATTTTTATAAGTTAATGTGTTTGCATGATAAAAGTTAATTTAAAAAATAATTAAGAAGTCGCATTAGATTCTTTATTTTATTGACACTCTATTTAGAATTGTTCTTATTGTTATAATTTATAATCAAGTGTAAATTAATGGTTTGAGATTATATATTTAAAATAGTATTTAGTGTTACGATAAAATTCGTTTTTATTTTTTAAAGAAATCGGTAAATTTAATTTCAATTAACAAAAATTCTTGAGATAAATTCTTTCCCACCAATTTCAGATTTAAAACAATGAATTATATGTAAAAATAATTTTTAATTTGTTATCTTTGATTGGTAAATAAGTTTATTTCATAAATAATTATAATCAAAATTTAATTACTCATAACTATCCCTCTTCGTTTTATTTTATTTATCAATAAGATATTTTAATTTTTTTTAGTAGCATCAAGATTTTATTTTGGGTATTTAAGATTAATAAATTTTATTCTTTTGGATTAGATTCCATAAATTTTAATAATGAGCTATTTAGATCTAAATGAATAATATTAATAAAGCTCATTAGTTTCTGTTTTTTTGTTTTTGAGACTAGTTATACATAATGAAGTTAGGTAAATAGTTAAAAAATATTATTAAAATTTTTTGAGATAAAATTTAAACCCAATTTGGACGGCACTCTAAATTTTTTTTTTTTTTTTACAAGTAAAAATATTTCTTTAATGAAAAAAAATTTTTATAATTTTATTGTTATGGTATCTTTTCAGAATTTTTTTTAAATTTAATATATAATAGAAATTAATTAAAAATAATCTCTTTGAATTTAAGTACATATATATCTAAATTAAATCAAGTGAAAAGATGTTTAAAATAAATCGATTCTTCAATTTTTTTTTATACAATTTTATTTCAATATTAAAGAATAAACCCGTTTTTTATACAAAGATAAAGAATCTCAGCTTTGACCAAAAATAACTGTAACCATAATTTTATATAAAAAACGAAATAAATAAATCGGATTATCATAATTTACGAATATTTTTCAATTTTAGCTTTTCTAGTTTTTGGTTAATCAAATTTAAAATATTCAATAATTTTTCTGTTAGAAAATTTAGATAAATTATACTTAAGAATCAAAATCACTAATCTATGGTAAAATCAATGCACAATATATATTATAAACTATATTAAAAAATAGAAATTTATTTATTCTAAAAGTCATTTTCTGTGAGTATTTTGGATAAGTAATACATAATTTTGAGATTTTTATATATTTAGACCGACCCTATAAATTTTAAGCTCATAGTTTTTAAATGCATATAAAATTTTTAAATTAAAAACTATAAATTAATAAATTTAAATAATGACTTTAAAATATAATTTATTTAACAAAAAAGACTGTAAAAGCAAATAATTATGATTATTTTCATAACTGGATATGATAAAGTATAATTTCTAAATATAAAGAACGTTCACTCTATTTAAAGCTCGAATTTTCAAAAAATAAAATTAATTGGTACAAATAAAATGATTGAGACTTAAGTTATTATAAATTTAAATAAAAAATAGGTTTCAATCATAAAATTAATATATAATATTTTTTTTAAAACAAAAAAATAAAGTATAAAAGTAGAACATTTATATGTATATATATATATTCATCATTAAATCCTTAAAACATTCTTAAAGACTCTAATAAAAAGTATTTCATATTTTTTTTATTAAAAACTTAAAAGTATGAAATAATCCAATTAAAATTATACTAAATCGCCCCTATTTTCCACAGATGAAACATGACTTAATTTCTTTGATATATAAATAGAAAACAATTAATTTTCCAATTATAATTATATCCTATTACCGCCATTTTTCATTCATGTAATTTAACTCAAATCCAATAGAAATAGAGTTTGAAACTCATATTCCAAATTTTGGGAAGTTAAGCTTTTCAAATTTAGCTTTTTATTTTTTCTCTTTAATTATCCTATATTTTTCTTAATAATAAACTTGATTCATACAAAAGATTTTTTTTTCAAGCTTTTTAATGCAATAATATTATATTTGATCAGATCAAAAAATAATTCCCTCCGAAAGTTTTCAATTTTTAATCCAACAAAATTTAATTTCAACTGGTATAGCCTAAATAAAATAGCTAAAACTTTAAAAAAATATTTGTAACAGAATCCAGATAAATTCAAAGTCTAGAAAGATTTAAAGAGATGGGAGATTAGTTTAAAAAGTTTAATACCCGAAATATTTTTCAATTTCGACCAAAAAAATTTTCATATTAAATGTTTAAATATATACCAATTGATTATAAAGAAATATTTAGGAATTTCCCTTGAAATATTTAAGTCATTTTGGAAATAATTAACAAGTAGTATTAATTAACCAGAAATAAAATATAATTGAATGATACAATATTAATTTTTCTAACTCGTCAAAAACGGCAAAAATTAGCAGTTATATGAATATTATATTTTCCAATTTAAAAATTCAGTATATTTTGGATAATTCCGTATCGATAAAGCTACAAATAACTCCCAAAATTTAGCGTATTCAACACAAAAAAAAAGGTTTAAATTCCAAATAAAATCGAATTTACACATTTATCATAATATAATTTTTTCATTTAACTCAAAAAATTAACAAGATAATCGCTAAAATTATTTGGGTTTAATTTTATTTCGAAACCAATTGTATCAATGGATATTTCGATAATCTTCATATTAATAATGATTTTAGTTAAATATTAATTAATTTAAAGTATAAAGCTATAGAATATTAAAAAATTTATATTTTTTTGCACTACTTATAATTATAATTTTTATTTATTAAATTTTAAAAAAATGGAGGTTTGAAAGATAAAAATCGTAATTTTAATCGTTTAATACTTATTTATTTAATAGGGTATTTATTTATAAAAAACATTAAAAGTAATTCTAGGTTTCAATACTTGTAAAATCTTAACTTTGAAAAACATACTTTGACAAAATTTTAATTTAAAATAATATTTATTCCTTTATCAATCATTTATACGCGAAAATAAATTCATTAAAAGGTTAAAAGTTAATTTAAATTTAGCAACTTATTTTTCTCTATTGAAATACACGATAAAATTATTAAAGCAAGTATAATTTGGGAATAAGTGTAATATTTTATCGAAAAGGTCAAAGTTTTCTCATAATTTTTTACAATTTTTTTCATCGATATTAATTATAATTAAATATTTTACCTTAATTATAAATTATTAAAGAAATAATATTTAAAATAAGCAATTTTTTATAGATATTTTATCGATTTTACTAGGATATATATTTTTTCAATGGGTATATTAAAAAAAAGTAAATCCGATTAAATTTTTTTTAATTTACAGTGTATCTTATGAGTTTTAATTTTAAGGTTCTAAATAGTTAAATATTTTTATTAATACCAGGAAAATATTATATTAAGAAATTTATAAAATATTATAATTGTTTTTAAATAAATCCATTCATTTATAGATTAATTGAGAAATAAAAAATTTACCATTTTTGAAAAATAAAATTGTACTTTGGGGGTTTAAACAATCTAAATAAGATTTTCAGGTATTAATCACTTTCAACAGCTTTTATGATTTTTTACTTAATAAATCCACATAAAAATTTTAATTCTAACCTGACTATAGTACATTGAATTTTAATAGCAGATACCCTGATAAGTTTTTTACTGAAAAAATATTCTTACATCATTTTATTATATTACCACGATTTTTGAATTTTTTTGGGAAAAATTGTAAAAATTCAAAAAAAAAATTTATCACGGAATTTTATTTTAAGATAAAGTCATTAAAAACCATACTAAAAAAATTTTAAAAAAAGAAAAAGACGAATAGAAAATACCATTATCCCAAATACAATAAGCTCCTCTGCCGGTCTACCGGCTGTGTACCTACGGGATAAGCATTCAATTTACCAACCGAAAGACCCCCCTGTCATTGCTTCAAGTAGGCTGGATGACTGATGTTACATGCAGTCAAGAATTAAGCTCTTTGTCAATGAACTATTGTTTATTTGAAGTTACTGAGATCCTAGCCAGAGCCTACTTCTAACAGGATTAATAAAATTAGGCTCCTACCCAAACGTTGGTTTGACCGAAATGGCTTTCCTAAAAATAACCGTTAGACGCAGAGATCAATCTGACTATCAAAGCTGGACTAGTGCAATAGAATAAGTCTAAACTGTGCTAAACGATAGGTTACTCTTGTTTCTAGATGGCCCTCCTCTGGAATCTCTGTGCGCTGCCTCCACTACTCCCAACCAATAATAGTACAATATATGTGAAATTTTGGTCTAGTGTACTTCGAAAAGTACACTATTAAATTCCTAAACCACGAAAAGATATTTCATTATTAGAAGAAAAAAGCAAAACTTAGTTTTTGTAAGTTTAATTTCTGGGAATCAAGTCGATTGAACACGCAACTCATAGGAATTGCGTAAACCAATTGAGCTAGAAACTCATTGTAAAATTTCAACAAAAAATAACCATATACCAAAATTTCTACCTTTTTTATTAATAATAGACAAGTAATTATGGAAAAAAATTATCCAATAATAAATTAAAAATAATTTTAATCTTAAAAAATGTATATGGCAGTGAATTTTCATATTTTTTTTATGTTAAAATATGCTATATTTATAAAATAAACAAACCACCAATGCAACGAACTTTGAAAATAAATTAATTGATCAATTTAAAATATTTCCATATGATACTAGCTGTTACCATGAAAAAAAAACACTAAAAAATATTATTTTTTATTTTATTAAATTTCGATATAATTTTATATCGAATTTCTAATAATCAAGATATTTATTAAGGTTAAAATTAATATCTTCTAAAAAAAAAAAATTAAATTAATTCAAGATAGGAACTTATAATCCCATAAAAATTAATTCATATTTAATTTTTTTGAATTGGTATAATCAAATATAACCATTTATCCTTTTTTATATATAAAACTTAAAAATATGATATTTGACCTATTTTTCACCATCTTAAAGAAAAAAAATTATTTGATAAAATCAATTCGCACTGAAAATAATCTTTTAGAAAATTTTATGCATATATTTAGTTTTTTTAGCAAAAAATCTTTGGATTTTTATTTATTATATATTAATTCAGTGATTTTAATAATTTTTTAAACGTACCTTTATTTTTCGCAAAATAAATTAAATATGTTTTGAAAATGTAAAAGTCAGTATTAAGAAAATTTTAGTAAAATTCGGGTTAAAATAAGATTGATTATTAAATATTCTATATGATAAATCAAAAAATTTAGAAATACCTAATTTTATAAAATATGATCATTTATAAATACTTTAAATATATTTAAGAATTAAAATGAATATTGTGTGATAATATCTCAAATTTTAATTTTATGAAAAAAATCACATAAATTTTCAAAATATTTCTTTTAAATGTTAAAATGCGGTTTAAATGGAACTTCTTTAGTCTCAGTTTTAGCAAATATTTAAGTTTCAAATGAATTTTGATCAAAAATTAATGGAGAAATTATTTAAAGTAACATCCTTTTTTTTAGAAGTAAAAAATCATTTTTAACTAGATTCATATTTAGCGCTTTCAAGAAAATTTAAATCGTATAACCAGCTTTATAATTTTTATATTCCTACAACATACAAAATTTTTTTTTTGAATCCTGTTAGTTTAAATAAATAGGCAAAAATAAAAGCCTAAAAAAGCTGCACTTAATATAAACAGATGGGACTTTTAAAATTTATCATGTGATTTCTAACCTGTAATGAATTTTTTTCTTAAATGAAGATTATTTTCAGGCTAAATTTTCAAAATTTCTTTTTAGCTTAAAATGCAAATACTTAAGCCTATATATTTTATTAATTGATGTATAGATTGGTTTTTTTTACAATTTTACCATTTTTTTGTTATAATAAATATATAAATTTTCAAAAAATGTCAATAAGAAATAAAAATCTAAAAATTAAATTGATATTTTTGATCTTAAGAATTTTGATAATTTTTTTTTTTGAAAAACGATGGATTATATTGATGTGAATAGGTTAAATAAAAAGATGTCTAACTAATATTTTTGAATTTAAATACTCCATCTATGCAATAAAAAAGCATTTTAATATAACTTATAGATACCAAATAAAAATTATAGTATACTTATACATTTTATACTTAAACTGACCCCATTAGATTATGAAATTAACGTTATTAGTAAAAAATATATAGTTCTTGAGAATAATCATAAAATTATTACCACTATTTTAGAAAAAATTATCTAAAAAAATGCTAAATTACCATAATTTAAAAATATTTTCATCTAATTGTTTAGAAAATTTTGTTTTAATCGAAATAAAGCTACTTTCTCAAGAAATTTTAGATTTATTTAGATTGTTTTTCAATAAATTAAAGTGATCTTAAATTAATCAACTATTTTTTTGGTCGTTTTAAATCGCTTTTATTCTATTTAATCTTATATGAACATATATGTCATTAATAATACTACAAATTTTAAATATCCCAAAATTTTTGACAATCATTTTATATAAACTAATGAAAAAACAATTAAAATTCCTAAATATAAAATATTTTATTTTATTTTGATTATTCTAGATAGTTAAAGTTTTAATATAGAGTCATTTTTTTAAAAATACATTAAATCATTTGATAATTCTACTGAACAACCAAATGATAAACTATGTATGTATATTTAAAATCGAAAAGCGGGGCTCTAAAGTATAACTGCTTTTAAACCATTAGTCTTTTCTGGCATAATCAATCAAATATTATTTTTTTTAAATAGAAGTCTTATTTTCTCTAAACAGAAAACTGATTTTCAAAAGAAAAAAATGAGACTATTATACTTTATTTATTTAAATATTCATAAATGGATAAATTTTCTTATCATCACTCAGGTGCAATCAGTGAATAAAAATATCGCTTATTTATTTTAATAATAAAAAATCAGTATCTTGATAATTTTTTAATATGGGACTCTCTTTAAACTAATCCACGAAGCAAAAAATTATTAAATTAATCACATATTCCTGTGTTTTTTAATTTAATTTATTGATTTTTTATTCGACAGTTCTGTTGAAAAAGTGCTAAAAATATATAAAATAAAAATTTCACGGGCAATATATTATCATAAACACCATAAGCTCCTTTCAGGGCTAGGGCTGCTTTATTATAATAAAGCTATAAATTTAAGTGCTGAAATATCTCCAAATTCCAATAATTTATTAAATTTCAATTAATAAAGAAGCTTAATTAAGTCAAAAAATTACTTTTTTTCATAAATAAATAGATATACGATAATATGGATATTTCTATTATATTTTAGTCTTAACAATATTAATAAAAATAGACCCTTATTCAAATTTGAGATTAACAAACTTAATGTCATTGAAATTTTCATTTGGGCATTGAGATATGTCTACTTTTCAAGAGATAGGTTTGAAAGCGGAAATCACTTTTTATTATGTTAAATTTTTCGGTTTCCCATGTTTTGTGATATCTCTTCTCTTGAAATATTGCAACCTGAATCACCGGAGCTTTCTCCGAAATTCTAAATCAAACATAGTAAAAATATAAGAGGATTTTTTTAAAACATATTATGCCTATGTTTAACACATCTAGAATATAGCGATGCTTCGATTATTGTAATGTAAAAACGAACATTACTTCAAAAATAATTTCAAAGATATGCGTCAGCCGGGAGTCGAACCCGGGCCAATTGCTTGGAAGGCAACTATTCTACCGCTATACTACTAACGCTGCCGCTCCCACCTAGGCTTGAACTAGGAACCTCCTGATTAACAGTCAGACGCGCTAACCAATTGCGCCATGGAAGCTTGTACTCTTATTAGATAGTAACGTACAATTAAGATCATTATTTATTTTCAAGAGGTTTTTAGATAATTTCACATTGACGTAACATATATATTTTATTATTAAATATTAAGTTTCAAGTACATACTAAAAAATAAAAGTGACGTGTATCAATTTTTATACTTAAATAGAGGAAAAAATTTATATTTAATCTCATTCTTGGGTATGCTGAATAAGCAGAAATTTCTTAGATAAAAACTTTAGTAATCTTAATAGTTTATCTAATTCTCAAAATTATAAATAAAAGATCAAATATAACCATCGTCTCAAAGAGTAACACCTTGATAAGTGATAAAAAAAGAGCATTCGCTCATTAAAACCTAAAAAGAAATATATATTACTATCTAAATTATAATGATTAATTAAACCTCTGAATAAAAGAATATACCTAATTTAGGATACCTAGGACTAGTAGAGGTATAAGAATAATTATACGACAACCTTTTTCATATTATACAAAAATATTTTAGTTATCAAGTATGATAGTAATCATCTAACATAACCAGTCATTGGTTAGATGATAGATGATAGATATTAGTCTGTTTTATTTTTTTGAACATTAACTCTTCATACAAAAAAACTAGACAATAAGCTCATTTGACAGAACCATTTTAACTTATCCAGCAAAAAATTACTCCAGAGGTTCTGTAACTGGGTAATTATACCTTATTATCATGAAATTAATCGGGGAAAAGACATATCTTAATAATTTTTAAATAATTTATATAATCGTAGTACACATTATTTATTAATCTATTAATCATGGTTTTGTCGCGAGGCTTTTGCATTATTTTTTTATAAGTTGTTTTTATCTTATAATTTACTGTTTTTTTTAGTTTTTTCTACTGTATTTATTTTTTTTCTTTGGATCAAATAGAGCCTTTGATATTTTAAAATGGTAAAATTTAAACTTTTTTACATTATAAAATAATTTTCAGTGAAAATAAATAACAATTTTAGTAAGGAAGAATTTTTAAGCACAAAAATATGATATTAAAACAGTATAATTATTTCCTATCATTCTATGGAATGGATTTATTAATGCTAAGTTTTTTTAAATTTTTTTTATACAGTATAACATAAATATATAAATTTCATAGTGAATATTTATCGCTTTGGTTTTTTAGGTTCTAAATAAGGCTTTAATTTAAAAATACAAGTTCTATCTATATGATAAGATACAAATGAAAGAAAAAATTATGTATAAGTCTAATTATACCCCATATACCCCTTATAACCTACTCATAAATTTTTTATTTAAATAAAAAATCTATCTAAACTTTATCTTTGTTTATATTTTTATAAGCAGTTTATATATATACATAAACTATTGTCAAAAACCTCATCTATAGATTTGGCTTAAATAGAATGTTAGATATAGAATTAGCCTGAATTTTTTCAAAAAAATACTATTTTCAAACCAGAATAGTTTTATTTACTTTAATAAGTATAAGAAAGTTAATTTTATCTTAATGATGCATTTTATTGTAAAAAAAATTACTATCAAGAGGTTAGAAACGAGTTTTTATCTATCTTTATTTAAAAAATGACAATAAATGTCGATTTAATTTTAATTTTTAAATTTTTATAAATGTAAAATATAAAATTTATTAAAAGAAAAGATTTTTTATTGGAGGTTTTTTTAGTCCAATTGCTAAAGTTTTGATTATATCCAAATAAAATTAATACATTAAAACATTGATTTTAAACATTAGTCGCCCAATTTATATTAGATATGAGTCATAATATTAGTAAATTATCATTTATTAATTTTTTTTCTAAATAAAAGACTGTTTTATTATTAATATATTGGATAATATTAATTAATAAAAAACATATACGGTTTTTCAATACTATATCTTGTTTATTTTCAGTATCTTAATTGAATATCATAGTTTTCAACATTATTTATTTCCGATAATATTCACTCAAAAAATGATTATTTTAATCAATAAATATTAATATTTAATTATATTATAAATTATAAAAATTTGGGTTCTAAAAATAATAAAATTGAAGAATAATTTTTCTAAAACTAAAATAACCATCAAAAAACTCATAATATTTAATTTCCAAAAATGTTAATTTCAATTATTTGCAGAAAATTGAATGGAAAAAACGATTTTTTCTAAAAATACCTGCCTTTTCAATATTTCACCATAAACCCCAAGATGTTATTCAAGTAAAAATTTATTTTTTTCAAATAGATATTTTGGACTCATTATTGAAAGAATTAAATCGGTTTCGATAGATTGTCCGAATTTCGAATTATAATTAAAAAAAAATTCACATTTTTTAAGAATTATTTAAGATTTATAACTGATTTTTAATTTTTTAATTTTGGATCTTTTCTTTTAATTTTTTCAGATAGATAAAAAATGATACAATTTAATATTTATATATATATATTTTTTTTATTTTTGCTAATTTGATAAGGGATATAATAATTTTATGCTAAAAAAATAATAAGTTTTTTACTAAGGTGATATTAGTGATACATATTTTTTTCATATAAATAATTTGATTTATTTTTACAGCTTTAACATTTTAAAAATAAACGAGAATTTGGTGAAAAATTGTACTTTTGTAAAAAAATATTCTTCATAATTTTTTTTATTATATCTACAAGATTATGTAATAAGTTCAATTTTTTTATAAAAAAATTATCCTAAAAGACTGATATGCGGCGAATTAAAATCTATTATAAATTTCCTATTTTAATTTAAGTTCTCTTATTTTTTACTGGAAACAATACTAAATAATAATGATAAATTATTCTGCTCACAGATTTGGACAATACTTATTGACAAACTGTTAAGAGATTTTCACATTTTATAGAGTTTTAAATTGCGATAAACCTTTCTTTAAAAAAAGGTGAATATTTTCCCACTATAATAGCCTATATTTATTAATTGATATAGCAAATTATATTATAAAAATGAATAAAATATAGGATAGTTTCTAAAAATATGATATATTTTTTCAAATTCAGAGCTTTTTAAATTTAAATATAAGTTTATTATTTAAAACTCAGCTTTATGATTAACCCATAGTCTACTATTTATCAATAGGCCACATAGAAGCTAATAACAATAAAAATAAATTGAAATAAAATTTTTGAATCCGATTTTGACATTTTAATTAATTATATTTTTGCATATACTGAATAATAATATTTAAATTAATAATCCAGTAAATTTTTTCTGTATAGTGTTTTATTTCAAATTACGTATCACATATTTTAAATTTTATCCAATATTTATACGATAATATTGCGGGTTTATTATTATGGGAAAATGATCAATTTATTTTTAAAAAAAATTCTATTTACTTGTAAAAATTTTTATATTGGTTTGAAAAAAAGTAAATTGGCCTTAAAAAATGCGTATATTTGTTTAAAAAAATGTTAATATTTTTCCTCAAAAAAGGCTCTGTTGCAACAAAACCCCTTTTATATTAAACTTACAATTTTTTTTTCACAAATTCTTTTTTTTTTCTGAGAAAAAATAATTTAATCGGCTTAAAAATGGTATTTATTTCTTATATATATAAATCTAATAATAATATGCTAATATTTATACTCAATTAGGTAAACTTGATACTAGAATTGGAAAAATCTAAAAATATATACGGCATTTATTAATTTATTTTAGGGATAAAAGCCTTGTGATATAGCTTCTTTCATATGAATAATCCCTATATTATATATATATTATTTTAACTTTTTCTTTTGTAGAAATATTATTACTAAACGAGTAAAAAATTTGAATTTAATTTCCATTTATTAAATAAGGGGATAATACTAAGTTTAAAATTATATAAAATTTTTTTTTATTGGTCAAAAGATCTGAAGGAAAGTTAGCAGCAAAATGAAAAAACAGATATTCACGTTCATTTAATAGTTTTTTAAATCCCACATTTTATATCAAAGTATTGAAAATGCGAAAATTCTGTAACAAATTACCTCAAAATTATATCCTCAAAATTAAATTATTATCAAAAATACGAAAAAAGATGTATTGCTACAAATCTGGTATAACCCTAAATAAATTTGTGGAAAAAATTTAAGATTTTAAAATTTTAATCCCTAATTTTGGCAATATAGTTAAACTGATACAAATAACCCAATAAAACCCCAACATTTTAATCAGGAAAATACATTGGATTTAATCGGAAGAATACTTGTGGGTTTTTGAGGAAAAAGGTCCATTTTTTTGAGAAATGATATATTATTTTGTGTTAAATAATCAAATATGTATTAATACATCTAAAAGAACTTTAAAAAAAGAGAAGATATTATTAAAAAAATAAATATTTATATTTATATTTATATTTTGTTTATTAAATATTGTGAATTTAAAAAAAACTATAATAAACAATAAATTTTTGGTTTTATCTATCTTTTTTTTTAGAAATGAATTTTTTTTTTCCATTAAATAATAATTTATGCATATTTCAAAATTTTATAATAAATTTATAATATTGAAATAAAAATGAAGAGTAGAAGCAATCTATTATCCAAAATTTTCTATTAAATATATTTTTACTATTTTTAAAAAATAAACTAAATGAAAAAATTTAATACCACATCATGGCAATTATTTTTAAATAATGAAATACCTTTTTGTGGTTTAGAAACTTAATAGTGTACGTTTCGAAGTACGCTTGACCATATTTTCACACATTGTTGTACTATTCTAAGTTACGAGTAGTGGAGACAACGCACAGCGATTCGGAGGACAGCGATTCCAGAGAAGGATTATCTAGAAACACGATTAACTGGTCGTTTAGCACAGTTTAGACATACTCTATTGCAAAAGACCAGCGTTTTACAGTCAGATTGATCTCTGCGTCTAACAGTTATTTTTAGGAAAGCCATGTCGATCAATCCCACGTTTGGGTAGGAGCCTAATTTTATTAATTCTGTTAGAAGTAGGCTCTGACTAGGGGCTCAGTAACTTCAATAAACAATAGTTCATTGAAAAAGAGCTTAATTCATGACTGCACGTAACCTCAGTCATCCAGCCTACTTGAAGCAATGACAGGGGGGTATTATTGTTGGTAAATTGAATGCTTATCCCTTAGTTACACAGCCGATAGACCGGCAGAGGAGCTTATTGTATTTTGGATAATAGTCTTTTCTATGAGCCTTTTTCTTTTTTTAAAAATTTTTTAGTGTGGTTTTTAATGATGTTATCTTACAATAAAATTCCGTGATAAAAAAAAGGGTAATTATTTTTATTATCAATGTATCTATTATATCCCTATATTAGAGGAATTATCTACTTTATTTAGTCATAAATATATAAAAGAATAATTAAATAAAATACATCTATTTATACCTTAAAAGCTAAACAAAAAAATTTTGAGAGAGATATTGTTTAATTAATTCAATTTTAAATAAGTAAAAGCTCAAGATGATTCATATATATGGCTGAAATTTCTTTTTAAGCTACTAATTTTTTTAATAAAGATAGATGTGATAAAATGGACCTTCCATTTTCTGAATAGTCGATGAGTTTATTGATAAGAGTTATTAATCGAAAATAACACCAGATATAACGGAATCAATGAAATTTTAACATAAAAAAAATCGAATTTAGAACTATAAAATTTTTACCACTACTTAGAATTACTATTAATATTTTCATCCAGTTTTTTGGTACCATAAACATGTATGGTTTTTATATTAGAACACCACATATGAGACCGGGAATTATAAAAATCTAAGATGTTAGAGGAAACTTCATTGCTATTATAATATTAGCTAATGTGGTTCTATCATTGAGAATGCCAGTATGAATACTAAAGTATTTATTTAAATAACACTTCTTATTCCAGGCTCTAAAATAATTTAGATAATACTTGTGAAAAATTTTACTTTTCACTAGACGAAGAAGATAATTTCAAGTATCATGGAGTATCGTCTTGTAAGTTAATTGCTATTAGGGCTTATTTTTTTAATATTAATTGAAGGGTTAAAACTTAATCAAGAAAAAGGGATATTTAGAGTCTATTTTCTAAATTAATGGTTCATTAGTTAATAGATTCTTCAAATAAGAATACAAATAGTCATTGCTAATTTTATAAGGCATTAAATAATCCGTTAAAATTGATGTTTACACGAATTGTACTGATTAATAGCAAATTATTTTTTTAGTGATACGAGAAATTACTTGTAAAGATCAAGAATTATAGAATCGGCCTTTTTTAGCGAAATATCTTTATTAACAAAATGAAAAAACAAGTTTTTAATAAATAGAAGGATTTAATTTCTTTAATTCGTCATTTATATATTTATGAGTAAATAAAGTAGATAATTTATCTACTAAAAGCTAGAGTTTTTTAATATTTGCAAGATAGTTGAATTCTTCCATTCATTTTTTTTTTTGAGCTATTTCTACGTTTTGTGGAATATTTTCTGAAATTTTATCCCTAGTATTAAAAATTAAAATCATAAATATGAAGAGATGAAATATATAAAAACCCTTATTATAGATATTTATGTAGCGTCCGAGATTTTTTTCTCGGATATAAAGAAATTAAATCGAAAATAAATACCACATAAATATTGAATTTTTAAAGGTTCTATAGTGATTTCGTAAATAATTGGTATTTTTTAGAGCCTATTAAACTGTTTATTATTCACGTGAAAGTTTTATTTTATCTTTACCTTTCTAGAACAGGTAGACTATTCCTGGAATATTTCCTGAAAAAACTATAGCAATGGTAACCGTATGATTAAAAAAATACTGTAATATATATATGCACATTCATATATCATACGAACAACATTATATCAAATGAAAAAAAAAACTTACATAATTTTGGATTCACTTTAGTCATCACTGTTTTATTATCTAATTTCGCCACTGCATAATTCATATAAATTGTTTTGGCCCTGTTTAATTTATTTTTAAAACTCTGTGGAAATTTTATCATTATTTTTAAATGTGTATTTAAGAGAGGCAAAATCATATGTGTGATTATTTTAGACAAATCTCAAGAAATTGTAAGAAATTTTTTTAGGCCTTTGATTGGGGATGAGATTATTCATATATGAACCAAAAAATCATTCCAAAAGGAATTTTAATTAGTATAATCCTCAATTTATTTGAAATAAGCGATCTATTTTTCCAAAAAAAAATTAATGATGATTCTATTCGCTAAAATGGAAAACAAAACTTAGAAATATGTCTATTTATGCGAAAAATTTTAAACCCCCGTAATTTTTTGCTATTTAACCTTAATTTTCTGTAGAGAGGAACAAAATTAAATCAATCTGAAATTTAGAAGCTTTTTTCTCATATTCAAATTATTTTAAATTTATTTTGTGACAAAAAATTTTATATTCAAGCTATTTTTATAACTTTTATTATTATTCCTCTTTGTCTTATGAGTATCAAAAAATTATTAAAATTCTTTGAGCATCAAATCAATCAACCAATCAATCAGAATATGAGGATAAAAATACTATTATTTATTTAAATTAAATCTCACTATACAAACTTTCTTTTAAAAACTGAAAAATAGTTTGAGTCAATCATAAATTTTTAGAAATAAGACATTTCCCTTAATCAAAAGCCAAATGATATCAGGTTATAATGATTAAAAAATGATTTAAATAGCTACAACAAAAATCTTGAATATCGCATGTGATGTCATTTAATAAAAAGATCTTTCATTAAAAAAATTTCTTGTTTCTCTAGTAAAAATTTAGTTTTTGATTAATTTTCATATAATAAAATTAATTTTAGCCAAAAAATAAATTAACCTTAATCATTTATATTATTAAATGAAATAAGATAGGATTTAAATATAAATATTAAATTATTACTAATACCTTTATTTAATTTTATTTAATTTTTAGAAGTTAAAAATACTGAATTATTATGACAGATAAATATAAAACTTTAAGGAGCTAACATACTAGTGGCACAATCAAGAAAATCTGAATTTTTTAAAAAATTAATTTAAAATACCTTTGGAAAGTTTTAAGAAGCTTCATTGGAAATCGTGGAGAAAAAAATATGCTCTAATTATAGAAACACTTATGGAAAAAAAGAATATTATTTTTTGTATCACGGAATTTTATTGTAAGATAACATCATTAAAAACTATACTAAAAAAATTTGAAAAAAAGAAAAAAGCTCATAGAAAAGACTATTATCCCAAATACAATAAGCCCCTCTGCCGGTCTATCGGCTGTGTAACTAAGGGATAAGCATTCAATTTACCAACAATAATACCCCCCTGTCATTGCTTCAATTAGGCTGGATGACTGAGGTTACGTGCAGTCATGAATTAAGCTCTTTTTCAATGAACTATTGTTTATTGAAGTTACTGAGCCCCTAGTCAGAGCCTACTTCTAACAGAATTAATAAAATTAGGACCCTACCCAAACGTGGGATTGATCGACATGGCTTTCCTAAAAATAGCTGTTAGACGCTGAGACCCGTCCGACTGTTGAACGCTGGACTTTTGCACTAGAATAT
>LSSL01007714.1:0-19664 GCA_001953115.1 Smittium mucronatum | reverse complement strand
ATTTCTTGCTGGACTATATCAATTAGAGGCGCGCATTTGATTTTTGTAAAGCTGGAGGCGAAGTCGGTTTGTGTGAGGGGGCGGACTCCATGCCGGATGCGGTTCCGGCTGTAAAAGAAGTTTTGGGTAGATGATGAGGAGTATCCCATCATATCAAGAAATTTTTGCGCGTCGGCTGCACTGTTTTGCGGGGTTATTGAGACGTAATCGCCTGGATTCCATCGGCACTCGTCGTAATTGGGTTCGATAACTAGACTTCTGACGTCCTGGAAATGATCAGTTGAAGTAATCCGCTCGTTTTTCACAACGGTTCCCCATCCCTCACGACCACTAATCGGAGCCAAATGCTGTTTAGGAATATCAGCGACTTTATCGCATTCTGCCAGCAAGAAATGCGTTGTTGGGCTGAACAAATTATCCCTATCCAATCCCACCGAGTCTTTCAAGGGAGGCGAATTTATATTGGAAAAAAAAGCGTTGATCCAGTTTGAAAATGAATAGTAAGGACCTAAATAATGTTGATCGTCACCAAGTCCCAGCTCCATTATAGCATTACCACCGAGCATGCCCAACCTTCTGAACAGCTTTTTCGCTACAAAATTGTATCTAATTACCCCATAATAAAATTTTCATTTTAAAAATGATTAAAAAAATATTCAATTATGCTTCCTTCTCGAGCTATAGTCTTTTAATTTTAAAATTACTTACTTTTCGTAACTTGAATCACCAAGCCCAAAAACGGCATAGCGGAGATGTGTCAGTAGGTTTCTGGGAAGACTTTTTCGAAGCAACAACTTCCAGAATTCCTTTATGTTGTAAAAGTAGCAATAAAATAAAATAAATGGATTAGTAAGAAAAATTAAATAAATTTACAAATATATATGGAATTGAGGCAGGATAAAATCTTTACCTTCATCGTATCGGGCTCATCGCCTACTCCAGTGGTTGAACAAACAAAAACTAACATTTTAGAGTTTGTAAAATATTCCTAAAAGCAAACATTAATGAATCTGTAGATATTGTTATCCGAAATTGAAAAAAAATAATGGCATTATAGTAAATTTTGCATTTTCTTTGGCCCTACCAACCTTACTGATTTTGGGGTATGAGAATAGTTGGAGGAGGCAATCAGAAAAATGACTATTAAAAATTTAAAAAAAAAAAAAAAAAAAGACTTACCCAAGTCAAATCCTGGAATCCAGTGATCTCGACATTTAATCCTCTTTTGATAGCTTCATCGTATACACTATACGCCATATCTTCGGCATTCCCGGTTTGACTGGCATAGACTACAGAAAAATCCACCGGATATTTGGAAAGATCCTCCATTTCGAACTAAATTCAAAGTCTGAAAAAAAAAGAAAAAAAAGTTGGGATAGTACCGCCAATTTCAAATTTTTGTTTGAGGAATAAAGGAAAGATTAGCTAATGCCTTTTGATATAGAACTACGTAAAAAAAAAAACTATAGAATGCTGGAGAATAAATACTTTTATGGCGAACAGGACAGGGGGAGAAAAGAGGGAAGAGTGTGAGCAACGAAAAGAAATTCAGATAATACTATAGCCTCTGTATCAGACTGCAGGTGACTCTCTCTTATGACACCAATGGATCCTATCTCTTTGATTGCAAGTTCCAGCAACAATAGTACTGCCACACCGCTTCTCTTCCGTTCCCGCCCGCATAAACACATTTGATAATCGTTCCTGTGCTTTATTTTTTTAACGAAAAAGATTAAGCACCAAATTAAACTTTATCTGATCAGCTGGTTTATAGATTCGCTACCATTGGATGGAGTTTATCTGATTGATCTGGCCACACTCGAAAGATATAATTATATGGCTCGAGGCCGCGAGACTGACTTCTGGAAACGCTATTCGGTTAACATAGGCCTTTCTTTCTTTCTTTTTGTCCTTCCGGCTAGGTTGAAACAGCCTATAAACATCTCATCATCTCCCGCTCTTTCTCTCACTCTACTACCCTTTTTTTTGTCATATCAGATGTGATTATAAACACTTTTGGTTTTACCACATAAAGTATTTTTTATTAAAATGGTCTTGAGATGTTTGATACATAACTGGGGTTATATTCCCAAACATTGAAAACACATGCTAAATTAGCGACTCAGTATTGGTAATCGAAAAAATACCTTCAATTAAATCGTTCATTTTTCACCATGAAATCAATCCCAGAGAATAATCATGACAACTATAACCCGTTGACAGATTTGATGCTTTATAAGTATAAAAAGGTCTACCAAGCTATATTCCAATGATTAGAGAATAAGAAAATATTTGATTTCCAATGTGGACTGCTTTAGAATAGAATAAGTAGTTTTTTTTTTAATATGAAGTTTTCAAAATCTGAGTATCGATGGCTATGAATATAAATTTATTGCTCAGAAAGGAAATGTAAATCTATACCAAATATTTAGTTAAAAATGCAATAGGGTATTTACATTCCATATTTTTTTATATACTTTTTAATCATATTTTTGAATAACAGTAAAACCCTTTCAACGAATTTATCGTGTACTCTATCGCCTTTTATTTTTTATCGCTAAGTTAAAAACCTGTTTGAATTGATCTACTTCATTAGAACTCACATACTAATATATAAAACCCCTTTGTTTATTTTTCTCCAAAGATATTTGAAATACGCGACTTGTTTTTGCGTTTATTAAAGCTATACCAGATACTCAATTTCGGAAAAAATAAAATACATTAAATTTTTGATGCAAACTCACTTAACATTAAGGGCGCTGCACCTATCCCGATTTAGTAAAATCGAAAAGTATTTATGTTTCAATAATTTTAATTTTTCAATATTTTGGATACTTTTATACTTATTATTAATATATAAATGGTATAAACGGTTGAAATATAACGATGGCAAATTTTAAATCATTAAATTTTAAAAGGGTTTAATAAATGAAAAATATAATAGCCTGTAAGCTATTATCATTGGTTAATAATATTTCTAAAATGCTCAGTTGTGCCAATCCAGGCGTTTATAACTGTTTTTTAGATCGAGTTGATTAGTTAATAGATATTCTGTATTCTTAATGAAGAGTAAAGTTTGTTGTGTATCGCTTTTACTTGGTAATTCACCGATTAAAATTATCCAGTTCATTTATTAAATTAAATTTATTCATTTCTATTGAACAAAATAAAAAGACATTTTCGTTTTTCTAATATCCAAATTAGATATTTGAATGGTGTTTATTGTAGTCTTTTTTTTTATCAATAAATTTTACTCTTGAACCAATTCACAGTGGGTACGGAGCCTCTAGAGTGGCGAAGCGGAGTCGAATATCAAGCTTTTTTTAAATTTTTTATTAGTGTTTTTATTGATTTTTGTTGATTTTTAAAATAAATTATGTGTAAAAAAATAATCAATCAATCAATCAACAAATAATCTTTATTTTATTGAATAAAAAATATTTTTTGGAAATTTTAGCTTAAACAAGGTATGATACAAAATCCCCCCTTCATTTAGTATTTTCAATGTTTTAATAATATTAACACATTAAAAAAAGCTCACTTACTCACCTCTCTGCTGCTCTAGATGCTATGTACCGACTTATCATTGTTTAAGGCTCATATTTAAATATGAACTAAAAAAAATATTCAACTATAAAACTATAATTACCTGAAATATTTATAAAAACAACGGCCTATAAATTCCATATTTTCTAAATTACATTGTTTTGATATTTTTTTTACTATGCATTTATTTTAAAGTTTAATTTTTAATATTTTAATTGTGTGCTTTTTGAGACCAATCAATATTTTTTTATAGTCCAAAAAATATTCCATCAATTCTCGATTCAAAAATATTTATAATTACTCTATTTATCCGAAATAAAAACTTTTTTTGAAAAAAAAGTACTAATAGAACGTCAATACATTCATATATACATATAAAATTGAAAATATAAAATAAATAATATTATTTATGGTATTCCTTAAAATTACCACTATTAAATCTACACTACTAAACTAGTTTTTTTTTTCAAATAACTAAGATTATATTTTTTTTCGTTGAAAAATTCTGCAATCTTTAAAGGCCCAAATTTTAGATGGAATTCTCAAAAAAAAAACTCCAAATAGTTTATATTTATTCGTATTATAAAACGGTGCTCATTCAAAGCTTTACCATATATTTTTTGGAAATAATAAAATATAAATCTGAAAAAAAAGGGTTTTTTACTTTTAATATTTTTCGTATTAACAAGATTACGGCTGAAATTTTAATTAAGGATTAATTGATAATATATTAGAAAAATTGCATATGCTCCGATATCACTGATTTATATTAATATTTATATTTTTTAGCCTCAGTCTTCGATATTTATTCTCTGATATATTAAAAGTGATTCATTTTTAACATTAAATATTATAATAATATGTGAAAATATAAAAAAAATATAATCAACATAACTATATATTAATTAAACAACGTAAAAAAAATATCCATTGACATAAAGGGATTTATAATGTATTTTACAACTCTTTTTCCTAATATTATTGACTTTTGGTGATAACTTAAAATATCCGCTTTTTTTTACTCTAAAAATCTCTTATTCATGGTATTTTTCATTCTTTTTTTGTTATTATTTCTTTCATATGAATTTATTCGATATTTCTGGATCTTAACTAAAAACTAGTCTAGATAATTATTTACTTATTATATATTTTGATTTTTGATTCATAGTTCAACTGATTTTTTTAATATATTTCGCCTCGAATTTCCATCCCATTTTTTCGCTAGCTAATAAAAGTTTTTATTTTAAATTTTAATAATTTTTTCCGACCTTATATTTATATTTCCTGAAAAAAATTTATTTTTATTTTATTTTTTAGCTAGACCTAACGAAGAAACATGTGATCACCTGTTTAAATTTAAAATCTAAATGATATAATAATAGAAGAATTTTCATAATAAGAAAAATCGCGGTATTTTTATTTCTTATATCATGCCTCTTCACCATCTTCATATATATTATCCGTTTCTTTGTTATAAATTATTCCCCTGATATATCAATTATATTTTCCAATTTATATTTGATCTTCTGCTATTTTTTGATTCACCTATTTTCGGTATATTAGGACATTTATTATTAGACTCAAATGATGTTTTACGTATCTGTGTCAACTTAATGATCATAATTTTGTGGATTAACGATCTGATTTCGTAAAAAAGTTCAAAGGGGCTCAATGACCTTTTCAATTTTGTATTAGATAAATATTTAGCTCATGAAGTGTTTTATTTTAAGCAGATAAATTAATCGAAGTTTATTTATGTTCCAAAAAATTTATTATAATTCTTTATTACTATCAATAAATTTCATGCTTTGAATTTATTACCTCGTTTAAATTTTAATATGACTGTATCATTATTCAGGTTTTTTAATTTGATTTGTAGAATATTTTTCAAAAAACGCACTCATATAAACTAAAGGGTTTAAAGAAAAAATAAAAAAATAAACAAATATTGTAGAGATAAAACTCTTTATTTTTAGTAAAAATAACTTAAATATAATAAATTTAGAAATTTAAACTTCAGAAAAGTAAAAAATATGCGTTTGCGGTAATAAAATAATAAAAAAATTAAGAGATTGATTATTAATCATTAAATTTAATAAATATTACAATTTTTGTTACAATAAATATTTTATTTTAAAAATTTCAAAGAATTTTTCTATTTTTATAATTTATTTTTTAACTACAAAAGATTCTAAAAAACTACAATTCAAACTTTTGATTCATTATATTATGGAAAAAACTTACATAAAAATGAAAATAGTCTTGTATTCTCTACTTTTAATTTACAAACAAAATTTAATATGTAAATTCATTCTGTTAAATAAATACTCTATAACGGAAATTTTAAAATTTTCTAACAATACGAAACTTTTTAAAATATATATATTTTTTTTTTACCAAGGCTCTATACTTATTTTAATACTTTAAAATTATCCAAAAAAAAGCTATAAACATTTTCAGATCGATTTCATGATTTTCGATTGATTTTTTTGAGCGAAAAAAACCCCCCATTTAAAGATAAATGGAATAAATATTTTACTTTGAACACATACTAAATTATTTCTATGGTCAAATAAAAAACTTGTTACATGCTCATATATAGTAAGTAGGACCAATTTTTATAAAATTTAAAAAATGAAATATATATACACTTAAACATGTATTTGCCTAAAAAATCATCTTTTATAATATAAAAATATGAGGATTTATCATTTTTGTTTTTTAAATTTAGTTTAGAGTTATTTTTACTAAAAAATTGATGTATAATATAAAATTTCCCTATATTTATCCAAATTTTACTCAAATAAATTTATGTTTAGCCCGAACTTCAAAAAAAAAAATGTTTAAAATTTACTTGAGATTTTCGATAATAATATGTACTTTTCTAAAAAAATATGAAATATTTTTATTTTTTAAAGTTTAAATTGAAGGAAAAAATACATAATTAAACATCAAATAACAGTGATTTGTTGATTTAATAGCTTTTTTAGCAAATATATTTAAAAAATATTTTAATACAGCCTTGGTACTGAAAAATTCACAAAAACATAGATTTATAGAGTATTATAAATATTTTTCTTAAAATTTTTATTCTTCGTAAGCATTTAATTTAAAAACTGATGATTATAATAATGAATTTAAAGAAAATTTCAAATTTTTACAAAATAAAATGTTTTTAAATTTATATAACACATTAAGATCTTTCGATTAAAAAATGAAAAAATTCTAAAAATAATTTCTAGGGGTTTCATTTCCATATGGAAAAGAATTAAAATAAAATCTTACGTTGAATTAATTTATTCATTTTTTTATTTGAAGTGTAATCAAATCATCCAATTTTTAAAATCACTTTTTTTTTAAAAAAAATATATACATTAAAAGACTAAAAAAATTGCAAAATTAAAAAAAAGAATCCAATTATTTTATCCTTTTCTATATATATATATATATAAAGGTATTTATAAACTTGAAAGAATAATCACATGTATATATATTTTTACGATCCAAAATCGAAAATTTGGAATTTATATATATATATATATATCGGGCTGAAATCATATTAATTTACTTGATAAAAATGTTTTAAAAAGACTTCGTTTATTTTGATTTTTTCTTGGGGGGAGGGGGGGGGGAGTGTAGATAAGTAATTTTTTTGTTATGAATAAAATTTTAAGTTAAAAAATATAATAATTTTTTTGATAATGTAAATATCATAAATATAATTTACTGTTAATAAATGCGCTTTAAAAAGAAAAAAAGCATAACATATGGTTGTATATAAAATTTTATTTGATATTTTTAAATGTAAGATTTTTTTTAGGACTTAAAAACAAAATCTACCAATTTATACAATGAAGTTGGTGACATGATATTTAAGTACTTTAATATTGCCTAATTTTTAAATTCTTGAAAAATATATTCTTCATAAATATAAATCAAATAGTTTGGAGGGAGCAGGGGTAGTTTTTTGAAATATCAGGCTAAATTTAAATTATATTAATAAACCTAAAACCAAAGAGTTTTTTATTGCAAATAAAATATAATTGAACATTAAGGGTTAGGTTTAGTACTATGTATAATTTATTTTAAAATCTATTATTCAATGAGAAGTTCTGATATTTAAGATTTCAATTTTTTTTTGTATCATGGAATTTTATTGTAAGATAAAGTCGTTAAAACTTTTTCTTTTTTTAATTCTCAGTTTTTTTTATTGCTCCAATTCATTTCCATTTATTACTATTTTTTTTTTTGACCGAATTTAAATGGATAAAAAAAATCATAAATTAGTGATAACATAAACGATATCAAAAATTAGGCAGTGAAAAGTTTATAAATATAAAATCAGTTAATTCAATAGAGAAACTATACTGCGTTTTTCTTTATAAGCGAATACTTTTTATCGAAAATATTTATTTATTTCCAAATGTTGTTTTTATTGGATTTATTATTATCTTTTTTTTTTTCTCGAATTTTAAAAAATATCAAATTTTCGTTCACGAATTTTTTAAAATATAAATGAATAGGATATGAAATACTTGTTTTCAGAAACTTTTGTTCAAATTAATAGCCAAAAAAATTAGTAGATGTTATGAAGGTTTATGAACGGAGTTTTTTTTATAAAAAAAATTATCGAATGCCGGCGGAATCAGTATAGCTGCTGCTTTAATTTTTTTTTTTTTAGAACAATTAATCATGCAATTTTCTGTAGATATGAATCCAAATGTAGGACTCGAAATTTAATTCTGCGAATATTTTTTTAATAAAAAAAATATTGTCACCGAAATAATCAAAGCTCCTTATATTATTATTATTATTATTATTTATTTAAAGTTTTAACATGGGAATATACAGGTCAATCGATAAAGTGTTTTTTTAATTAAGGATTTACTTTGAATTACCATTCTTAAGAATTTTTTTATCTTTTTAAAAATATGAATAAAAATTAATCTTATTTTTTCAAACTTTAGAAATTTTTTGAAAATTAAAATTTTCAGATCCTGGTATTTTTTATAGTATAAAATATTCTCAATATTATATCTAAGGATTATATTGTGTGTTTCAAGTAAATAATGCCAAAAATTTGGAAGTTGAAGGATCATATAAATATAAATATAAATATTGTATGTGTTTTTATAGCTTTATTTTTTTTTAAAAAAATCTCTCGTCAACATTTTATAAAGATATATAAAATTATTATTATTGTATAATAATAAAAAAGATCTTTTATCAAATAAATGATTGATTAAAGCTCTGTAAATAAAATAAAATTTTACATTTTTATTTTCCTAAAAAAAATGTGTTAAGGATGTTGGTAAATACCTAACAAGTTAAAAGATAACGGCTGATTTCTATTTTTTAATTAATCGAAGATATTTTTTCTGATTATGCTTACAAAAGGTAGGGATTATGGAATAATTGTAGTAAATTTATTATTTATCGGAAGAAAGTAAAGGTTACCTGGAGTCTTTTGGGCTATATTTATTCTTTTAATACTTATCTAGCTTTAATTTTAAAAAAAAGTACCAAAAAAATTTTTTTTTGTTCTTTTCTACTCCATGATTCAGTTTGCTTATTTTTTTTAAAATTCTTGTTTTGATAAAGTACCCTCATAAAACATTTAGTTGTTAATATCCGAAAATTCCTTGACGAAAGGCACACAAGTTGCGAAAATACATCGTTTTAGTGAAGATTTTATTTATTGATTCGGTAAAGCATATCGAAACATACATGAAAAAGACAATTGGTTAAGGTGGGGTGTTTTTTTTAGATTAAAATTAGCAATTGTGATTGATAAACTACGAAATTGTCAAGATTTAAACAAAAAACATGTGAAAACTTGTTTAGACAGGGATTGAAAGGCTAAAATATATTCTTTATACACATGGGGTATTCTTAAGCTGACCAGAAGCTTTTTTCCACAATTATTATAGGTTTGTTTTATTTAAACGCACTATTCGTTTAACAATTGTGTTTAGTATTAAAATTTGTGGTAAATTTTCCAATTTTAGATTTCACGCAATATTATTTGCTACTATTAGAGTTTTAAGCGAATAATAAACATTCTTTTGCTAAATTATATTTTTATTAAAAAGGAAATATGAGAATTTTATAGTTGAGATTCTGGTCTGCTAATGAATCTGAAATATATGATATTGTCTCGTACGATCATTGGTTAAAAGCTGTATGAAAGTTGCTTAAAGAGTAGTAAACTCGAGCTCTAGCTGACGCAAAAAAAAATCAAGTAAAAGTATGGGTTGGGGATTTTATTAATGCTAAGGGCGTTGAAACTTTTAAGGAGTAAAAATATGTCTATGTATAAAAAAGTGCTATTTTAATGAGAGGATGAGCGATGCACGATCAAATAACGCGTTTTAAAATAAAAGATAAACAAAGTATAATCAAGTGGCATTTCTTCCCAGATTAAGTTGTGCCAATTTACAGGATAAAAGATATGCAGCAAGTAATTAAAGAATTATGTACAATTCACTATTGATAAAATTTATTTCATCTTTTTCTTTTCTTTTTTTTTCCAAGCGTTATTAACCCAAATTTGTTGATTTCTCGTGAGCTTGAATTGTTTCGATTTTTCCGGTATTAGAATCGTTGAAACTGATCATAATTGATTCCATAACGGGAGCTAAATCGTTATACACATGGATGTGCGGAGATGTGTTATCCTCGGGAGTTTGGCCTGATATATATGTAGCTCCAATAGAACCATCATCTGAGGGGAGGAAATTCGATGATTTCGATCCTTCTAAATTTGAAGAGGAGCTCCCAGAAATATTTATGCCCAAACTTGAAAAGGAATCCGATAGTTCAGAAAAACCTGTTTCATAGTTACTCTTTGGTTGACCTAAACGAGGGATTATATTTTTTGGAGATTTACTTGATAAGGGTCCACATTTACCAAAGTTAAGTTCGTTTGAAATATTGGAATCTATTAATTCAGAAATTTTATCCGGAGAATATTCTAAATGGTCCTTTTGAGAGACAATAAACGATCTCATCTTTGAGTTTGAAGTATGTCTTGAGTGCTTGTTTGATTTTTTTACACCAAATGGAATACAGTCCAAATTCGGGGATTTTTTTTTTATTGCGGTATTGGACTCTTCGTGTGATTCTATTTGAATTTTATCAGTCAAGGGTTTGCTGGATCTGTTCATTTCATAGTAAAGATCAATAAAAGATTTCGAAAAGTTCTCGTCAAGTTGGATGAGACTGGATCCATCGCTTTCAAAAGACTTTCTAGTCCTAGATTCTATGTCGCTGGAATTAAAATGGGCTTCAGTCTTAGATTGAGGGTGTTTGTGATCTTTGAGATTAGTACCTAAAGAAGAAGATTTAGACCTGCTAATTGGAACGTGGTTATCGAGGGCTAGGATGTTTATAGAATTTAAACCAGCTTTTTTAGAGTTGTCAAGAATGGTGTTTGTTACTTGGAGACCTGACTTATTTGTTCGTTTACGAGAGTTCATGTTAGATGGGATTAAAGCTCGGTTAAATTGAGAAGGGCGGGGATTCTGATCTTTTTGAGGCTTCTTGATTGCAGATTTTATGGTGGGTACATTATCCTGAGAATTTAAAACATTGGAAAGTGGAATCGGAATTAAGGTTGAAATGGATTTAGGGCTTCCCCAGCTAGTATTAACTAAACCAGTTAAATGAACATAGACAATATTTCTCATATAAAAAGACTCGGAGAGAGGGTTAATATCCTCAGGGATTGAGTCAAACCGTATACTAGTAGAAAAAACTTTATCAGAAGAGTTTTTGCTTGATTTTTTTAAAGAAGAATCCTCATCGACTTTATCGAACATTGCGTCAACGGATTTAGATATTCGTTTAATCTTGCTCCATAGCCGGTCAGAAGAAAGTAAAAACTCAGGATTGTCAGAAATTGAAGGGGAATACGGATAGAAACAGTCTAATTGACTGATAAGGCAGGCAGTAGCATTGAACAAGGATTTTTTTCCAAAGAGTTTTATTGATAGATTGAAAACACATCCTGGACTGAAAGCCTTATCCATTGATGAAACCTCCATTCTATATAGCTTTTTTCCAGTTTTTAAATCGATGACATCATCTTGAAAAAAATAATTTACTTTTTGATCATTTCGACCCACAAAAGAGGGGGTTAATGATCTCGTGAGTCTTGAAACGACCTTTGGTACGAATTTTAATGGAGCAGTAGCTATACTTATCGAGGCCCCATTTCTTTCAGAAAAAATAATATTTGAATCAAGAAAGTAGGAGATTTTAGCTTCGGGGGAAGTTTTAGATGAAGGAAAATTAGCATTTCGAAATTTGATGACGAAATGGAAAGAGTATATACCGGGTATCATGGTTTTGGGTTTACCATTGGAATCATAATTTCGCCATAAAACTAGTCTTGTGAGGAAAAGGGATTTCTTGAAGGCGTTAACGCTAGCAGTCTTTGAGTTAAGAGTTTCAGAATATTTTTTAATTGAAGTGCTTGGGGGGCTAAGTAAAACCTTTTCATAACCAGTTAGATAGAGATTTATTTGAGAGGGATCAAGAGAAATGTCGGTTTTAATAACAAGAACTCCCGATAATTCAGAGTTGGGTTGACAAACTGGAGTTCCGCCAGGATTTGAGGGGAAAATGATGCTCGATTGCATTCCAGCAATGGAATTATCTCTTAATTCCATTTTTTAAAAAAAAGAAAAAGAAAATTTGTGTGTGGATTTAATAAATTTATATAATTGAGAATCTGTAAGAGTTATTCAATATTCAGTTTAGAAATTGAGGGATCGATTTCATAATATTCCCGCCGCGTCTAATTGAAAAGATTCTCAGATTTAAGATTCTATGTCTGGGTGTGAAAATTTAGTGAATAAAACTTTTAAGTTGATGAGGTTCTCCTATATATGGTAAGAGTTCATTATGGAAGCATCATTTATGGGGGTTCTAAAGTAAATACAAATAGGGGGGTCTACGTATAAGTGCGTTTTTTACAGGGAAAAATGATAAGATTCCATAGGTTATTGAAGATCCGATCATATTTTATTATAGGAATAAGTTATTATTTTAGAAACCGAGTCTTAGGTAATATTTTAATCAAATTTCTTAAAAGCGTATGTTGTAAAATTAAAATCCAATAAAAACCAAGCTACCAAAGTAGATTAGACCTCTCCTTATCGTTCAGGAGATTCGCGTGCTAGGCAAATAAAGTGCGGTCTTTACGTAATAAATATGCATATTACATGGGAGATATTTTTCAAGATCGGACACTACAATATTAAAAAACTTCGCATTTCCCAATTTAAAAATACCAGCATAATATTAATAAATTTATTGGACACTAAGAAATAAAATGAAAAAGGGTATGTTTTTTTAATTGGAAAAATAATGAAATTGACTTGTTTTAATTATGCATTTTTGCTATTATTGGCCTAAATAGTTTTTGGACCAAAAATGATGTGTGTCCCTGTTTATCAGACTTACATTTTCAATTCAAGTATAAAAAATTTATCCCAATTAGTAATATTAATTTTTTTGTAAATTTTATATATTGGATGAAAAGTGTGTGCCTTCTTGTACCGGTGGCTATCGAGTGGTCAGCGGACAATAAATTCATTTTTAGCCAATATAATCTATAGAAAAAAAAGTCTATAAATGATTCATTTTTTTAGCACAGCAATTTACACTCGATAAAAAGAAACTTGGGCAGCAGGGTCATATCTCGGCTGCTTAAACGGGGGGTGTTTTAGGAAATAGTTGTATCCTTCATGTACCTCGCAACTGGAAAACGAAAAACTGAGATCCTTTCAAGAAATAAATGGGAGAAATATTTCTTAAGGTACCAAAAAAAAAGAATTTAAAAATTATTTCCGAATCTTCAATTGCACCGAATGTTTGGGTTAATTAAGTGCTAAAATAGAAGATTAATATTGATTTGAATAGAGATATTAATAGTTTGTAGAGCATGAGTGCAAGCATGGAATTATTTTCGGTCAATAATACTAATTATTATTTGCACATTTTTATAATTGGCCTAATTTTTGCATCCATCGAATAGATAAATTTAAGTCTTACAAGAAAGAATTCAGTAGCCCTTTGTTCCCAGAAAGGGTAAATTGGGCTATTGATTTTTTTCGACCCTAACTCAGAAAGCTATATCTTACACATCTCCTACTATTAGTATAGCCCAATAATATCAAAGAAATATTCAAGGTTCATATAAAGCACTATCAAAAAATTCTTGTAATATATCAACCATTGGATGTGGGAAGATACAATTTAGCTAATTGATCAAATTTAGCCAAGAATAAAGATTATTGGATGGCCAATGATCTGGTAATTCAGGATACAGACATACCCGTTCAGGAGCCAACATACAAAAAATGGAAAGACATCGGAGACTACAAACGCCCAAAAAGCCAAAAGTTGGCTCAATTTTTTTTATTAAAAATTCAAATATTACGAATGGCTATTCAGAATTACAAATGTTTATGTAATGTGTTTCCAGCATAAATGATATCAACAACCAATTAAAGAGATATATGAAAAGAAGTTCACATCATGATCAAAAAGCATAGCTTTTTGTGAGGTAGTATTGGGTAACAAATCTACAAATTTTGACCTAATTTATTAGCTATAAATACATTTTTAAAGCTTTTTTTATTTAATTTTTTTTTACGATAAAATCCACTTCTATAGCTTTGGTCGGAAAAAGAGACTTCCACTGTTCAGAAAAAGCCACCTTTTGCAAACCGATTTTCGACTAAGAAGCGCCTAATTTCGATCAGTTCTGTTTCATAGAAACATATTTTTGTAACTTTGGTCAACAAAAAAGGCACTCTTTGTCCAAAAAGTGGCAATGTTACACATGTAAAATGGAGCTTTGATAGAGTAAAAGCCTCAACCCATAGTTTTTTAATTTATAACAATTGTAGATAAATTACATAATAAACCAATTAGATACTGATAAAATATCAATACTTATTACTCCAAAATTTGGCCCTTAAAAGGGACATGTGTTGGCAGATTTATTCAAATAGGCGTTTTTTTTTACACAGAGTTTGGATGGATGTGCGAAATAACAGCTCGAAATTGTATTAATGAAATATATTTATCGATTAGTTTATAATCAAATCGACTAAAATACTCGATGACAACTAATTGTACTTTAAAAAAAAATAACCAATATCTTCAGATCCAGCCCCTTCAGGAACAGTAAATAATGGCTTTCATTTTTGGTTAAATATTTACACCAATTTATTAATATCTATCTGTATTAAGTTTAGCAAAAATAATACCAATAATTGATTATTATTTGCCAGTTGGATACGGTCGGGAATTTGAGTCCATAAAGAGATTAACGGTTCCAATGAAAAAGAAAATCACATTGTCTTGGTTATTCATAACTTGGCATCTTGTACTGAAATTCAAGTAAACTTTAACCAATTATGTCGGTTTATTTGGAATCAAGCTCTAATAATGATCTGAATTCGAATACCAGTTTGATACTACAGCTCTAAAAGATTCAGCCCGAAATTGGAAATTTTACATTTATTCATAAATCGAACCAAGAATTCCGCAAATTGCAGTTAACTACGTATTGTAAACATTAGCCCTATTCGGACCTAAATTTGAGCCTCGTTCCTATTTGCATATATGATAATTTCAATTGGTATAGATTATTGAATATCCAATAGTATGCAAATAATATTAGTTTAATGAAAACATTAAGTAAAAAAAAGCGAATGCCATTTTTTGTGCCATCGGTCCTGAAAGGGTTAAATCAAAAAAGGGTTGATAAAAAATAAAATTAAACTACTTTTACCTCCGATGTTTTAATGAATAAATATATCTTTTTTAAAAAAACTAAGATAGTCGGTATGCGCTTTCCAAATCAGACGCAATACCTTTTTTCTTTAGCCATATCAAGTGAGGATTATGAAAATAGTGTGCAATTATAATTGAATATAAAGAAAAATTCGGCGTCTATTTACAAATATTTACTAGATTATTGGTTATTTCTTGTACTCTTTAAAACAAACTTTTCTGTGAAAAAATAAAGCGAAAAAATTAGCCATTTATTAGCAAGTTTAAATCGAAAATCGAAAATATCACATGAAAGAGGTTATATCGACTTTGCTGTGCTCAAACCATCGCAGATAGTACTATGGTTTGATTCTAAGGGGTCGTTCCAAATTAGTGTATATCATATACACCAGCAATAGCTAGTTTCTAACTAGCACAAATAGAATCCTTTTATTCATTCGCCTCACGATTACTTCAAGGTTTCTGATACCCGAAGGGGTTCATGAATGAAATATAAGATCGCATATAATTTTCTACAAATTTTTTTATAAAAATCATATGCGAACCTTGTTTTTGCTCAAAACTAAACCTTTTACATGGATTTTATTAAAGTGGAAAATGTATAAATTAAAAATAGAAGGATAAACTACTTTTTGGCAAAAAAAAAAAAAAGGAAGAATAGACCTCTCCAAAAATAGGATAGGTTCCGATTTTGGAAGAAAATAAAGTTAGTATTAGTTCCTAAATGAAATGATACGATGATATTAAAACAAGATTCCAAGTTTTTAAATGTTTTACACGTTAAATTATTGTAATTTATTTGCTTCAAAAAAAAATAAAAGCAGAATTTTTTTGTAAAGATTCTAAATATTGTACCGGTGAATGTTCGTCTTTTTTTTTTTTCACTTGAATTTTGAAAAAAAACTTTAGAACAAACAAACCAAAACAGATCTATAATTATCTAGAATGTTTTCCACGTTTTAAAAATAAAAAGTACAGAGAAACAATTTGTAAGATTGAGTCAGATGTTTATTTTTAGACTTTTACCCTGGATCCCCACCATTTTCTCAATAGTATGTTTGGGAAATATAATAGCCGAAATTTCGTATAAAAAATCATCACTTTTCTACGTCCGAAAACTGTAATTACATAATAGCAGCACTCTATTTTGACCATTTTCTGATCCAAAAAATTCCTAGATTTCTATTTATATAAAAACTAGCATCTCCTATTCGATGATATAAATGACTAATAATGATGATTTGAAACTAGCTATTTGAATGGCTGATAGTTGGGTGCAGTTTTTGAGCTACCGACCCCAAAGATAATTAAATCAAATTCAAGTACATTTTTTCAAAAAAAAAAAAAAAAAAAGCGATCGGTGTGCACGAATACTATTCTCTTTTCTTTGAAAAATTAGGATTTTGATGGGGATAATCAAAAGCAAGCTGGGGCGGAATCAACTCATTTTTTCCTTTTTGATAAACCGACGTAAACTTCATTTTTTGGCTGGTTGTTATTCTAAAATTTTCTAGAACACTTTCAATATTTAATTAATGGAAGAATTTCATAAATACTAGCCAGCCTGAATTAATAATAACCTATGCTGTCTACGAAATTAGTCCATTGTGGCTAATTTCAGACAAGAATAATCCAACAACCAAAAAACAAATTAAAGCGAACAAAATTACAAATTCCGCGTAAAAAAAAAAGTGATCATAATTGTCAATTTAAAATAGTATGAACATGAAGCTCTTTTTGAGACCGGACATTTTTTTGCTTTTTATATTATTGGCTAATATTTAGGTCTATATCAATTATCAATCCAAAACTCGAACTAACAAATGCACGTTGTAAATCGCATATTCCATTGGTGCTTTGTGACCAATATACCAATAGTAATATTAATTGGGGTTTATATTGTCCAATAAAAGTGTCATTTCAGTATCTCCTATTTCCAACTTAGATATAAAGATGCGGTAATCGATTAGTGACTAGTCTCAAAAAATAATTTTCCAAATAGATTCAATTGAATAGTCCCAACGAATTTGATTTGTTGAATCTATTCTGTACTATACAAAAATTTCACTGAAACAAAAAGGGTTAAATAAAAATACTTGTTTTACAAATTTAGTCGGTTTTACTTACGATCCCAAAAAAATACTCATTGATTCTCATTGATTCTCATTTATTCTTTGCAATACTTTATCAACTGGATAGCTGAGTTTCCTGTTTTTGTTTTTATGCTCTAAACGGGGTTGAAAGAAATCATATTCAGTAAATCTACGAGCCATAGCGTATTCTTTTTTCTCATTTAAGTAGGGTTGATGATATTTTTCATTTCTTAAAATAGAGCTGCTTTCATGTTGTAAGTTAATTCACGTCTTTTGCGCTAAACGGCTTGTGTACGTTTCAAAAATTATCACTGAAATCCGATGTAAGGGTACGGTTTTGGTGATCATACCTCCTATTTTTATTCTTTTTTTTGTCTAATTGATAAGAAATGCAGGTTCTAGTCAATGAACCACCGGCCCTACATAAAATTAGGTAGTTTGGGGTTTAAAGGTCAATTAGGCCAACATATTATTCTAATTTAAAGGGGGTATTTAAAAAGCCCACTATTTCGCTCCATCTTTTAGACTATTAGCGCATTTGGGACCTTTCAATGAAATCAAAACTAAATGTAGTTATAGCTCAAACAAGTGAGCTGTTTTAAACTTTTTTTAAATAATTGAATATATCGATTCTTTGTGATGTAATTGAAGAGGCAGACTTATTTTGGTATAAACGGGCTATATTGAAAAATTTCGATTCATTTTAAATTGAGCTCATTTCTGAATAAAGAGAAAACTTTTTAACAATACACCTTTATATCAAAATAATTGGACTTTTCCAAACATCTAAGTTACATACAATTAAATATATCTAGTATCTCTCTTGAGCTGATCCTCTATTATAAACTCCATTAACAATGAGATCATACCAGTTTCAATTTTGACCCCTTTTGCAAAGGTGAAAAATGGTTAGGAGTTGGATGAGGATATTTTATCCTAGTTCAGTTTGAATTTAAGGATTAAAAACATTCGAAATATTTTTAAAACTACAAATAATGTTTGATTTTAGATTTATATATTTTATAATAATAAATTTTTTTTTTAGACAATTTGTCACTCGATTCTTCTCTGCCACTCTATAAGTTCCATAAATCGATAGTGTTGGTTCAGAAGGGCTGGCGAATCACCTTGTACTTGTAAGAACAAGTATTCTGGGCACGTCGAGATACCAACCAGAAACTTGGCTGTTTCCAGTACAAATTCCATGGCCAGGCAGTTGTCACCATGAAACTGCACTTGCAATATTTTCAGACTCCTCTACCCACAAGGAATATTCCAATTATCTCCAACCCGGATCCATTGGAATTTTAAAATGCAATTTTAATAGCCCCCCCCCCCATATCCACCGACCGGATCGGCTAAAGTATGAACCAGACCAATCCGTGTCATAATGCTGTTTGTTCCGTCCCGTGCACTTCAGAAGGATGTGGGCCGGATAGTTTCAAAACATATCGAGTTTGCAGAATGATCCTTTTTTTTATTTTTAAAAAAAAATTAATCTCAAATTTTAAATTTTAATAGTCACTAGAAGGGTCTCCAGTTCGCATTTTTATTATTTTCTGGCACTCTAGCTTCATTTCAGGGTGCAATAGTTGGGTGTTTATCGAGTTAGCTTTACTGCTTATTTTTCGGTCCACAGAAAATTCAAGCTGATTTCGTACCTATTTTATTGCAGCAACATCTTCAAAATCATTGGGATTAATAATGCATCAAATGGATTCAATCCATTCATTGTCTAAGGAGCTTCATTTTGGGTCCATTTTTTTTACGGGAAATTTATTTTAAAGTTAATAAAAAGTTATGAAAAAATAATTTAAAAAAAGTGAAATTTTTCAAAAAAAAATTTGTCGCCCAACCCCCCTCTGACAGTCTAGCAGCTCCATAACTCGAGGGCATCAGTTCAAGGGGGCTGGTGAATCACTTAAACTCTGTAGCTTAAGTGTTCGTGGCACGCGGATGCTAATCAGAAATTTGGCTGTTTCCAACACAAATTTTTGATCGGCGGTGTCAGCTTGTAGCTAACTTAAAGTTTGTTTAGACTCCCCCCAAGGAGTTTTCCAACTATCCCCAACCGGGATTCATTGAAATTCGAAAGCTGGTTTTTTATGTCTGAGCGGATCGGTGCGGGTATGAACCGGCCGATCGTCTCATTTCGCTGTTTGTCTCATCGAGAGCAATTTAAAAAGATGTGGTCGACAGTTTCAGGCACATCGA